>RXID01015677.1:0-241752 GCA_005019695.1 Trichopus zeylanicus subsp. travancoricus | reverse complement strand
GGAGGCGGAGGCCGGGGCGCCAGCGCGCAGGTGTGGACGCCGGCCGGCGATGGTCCGGCGAGGGGCGTATTTGTAAAAATTAGTTTTAAAATTTCGAAAAATTTAGATTTATTTTATAAAAAAAATTTAAGGTTTTTTTTAATATATAAATATTAAATTTGTATTTATGAATTTAAAAATTATTAATGTCTTTTTTAAAACTTTACTTAAAATATGATAAAAAATATAAACTTATTTATAAATAAAAATATTGAAGGAGCCTATTTGTAAATGTACAACATGAAAATTGTAATTTTAAATTTTAAGTTTTGAAACCTTTCGATGAATTATTTGTAAAATATACTTATAAAATAAATAAAATTTGGACTTATTTATAAATAAAAATATTAAAGGTGGCATATTTTTAAATGTAAAAATAGTAAACTTGTAATTTGAAATTTTAAAATTTAAAACTTTCACCGTATTTTTCGTGAAATTTAGTATTAAAAATGATTAAAATATTGATTTATTTAAAAAAAATCAAGGGATCTATTCGTAAATGTACAATATGAAACTTGTAATTTTAAATTTTATATTTTGAAACGTTCGAAGATTTATTTGTAAAATTTACTTATAAAATAAATAAAATTTGGTCTTATTTATAAGAAAAATATTAAAAGTGGTCTATTTTTAAATGTAAAAATAGTAAACTTGTAATTTGAAATTTTAAATTTTAAAAATAGTAAACTTGTAATTTAAAATTACAACTTTCATGGTGTACATTTACAAATAGACCCTTTCAATATTTTTATTTATAAATAAGTCTATATTTTTTATCATATTTTAAGTAAAATTTTACAAAAAAGACATTAATGATTTTTAAATTTATAAATACAAATTTAATATTTATATATTAAAAAACCCTTAAAAATTTTTTTATAAAATAAATCTAAATTTTCCAAAATTTTAAAACTAATTTTTATAAATACACCCCTCGTCGGACCATTGCCGGTCGACGTCCGCGCCCGCGCGCCGGGGACAGAGGCCGAGGCCGGACGGCCCGCCGGCACGCGGGCGCGGACGGCCTCCGCATGCAGGACGGAGGCCAAGGTGCCGGCGCGCCGGCACGCGGGTGCGGACGGCCAAGGCCGACGCCGTTCTGCCCCCGTGTGCCGGGGACGGAGGCCGAGGCCCGCGCGCCGGCACGCGGGGGCGGAACGGCGTCAGCCTTGGCTGTCCACACCCGGGTGTCGGCGCGCCGGCCTCCGCCTTCGCTCCCACCCGCCCGGCCTCCATCTCCACTCCCCTCCGCACGCCGGGGTGTTATTTGCAAAAATCCGAATTTCGGGGACTTTTCTGTAAATCGAAATAATTTCCGGGGGTTTATTTGCAAAAATCCGAATTTTGAGGACTTTGCTGTAAATCAGAGTTATTTCGGAGTGTTATTTGCAAAAAATCAAATTTCGGGGCGTAAAATATAAAAAATAAGTTTTTAGGGGTGTATTTGTAAAAATAACCGACGACGATTTCTACACTAGAGATCTTGATCGACGACGATTTCTCACTAATTATTTTTTTCACTTTTGTGCTGGTCTTATTAGTTGGAGGTGTACCTTACAGTTAACTGTGATATTATCTACAATAGAGTTCGAATACATGGCAATTATAGAAGCAGTCAAAGAAAATCTATATGACTAAAAGGATTAGTAAGTGAAATTGATTTTTCTTATGTGTTTTTTATATTTTTGCGATAATTAGAGCGTCATACATCTTACGAAAAACCAAATATAATACGACAGATCAAAGTACATAAATGTCCGATTTCACTTTATTCAGGGCATTATTGAAGACAGCGAGATTTATTTACGAAAAATTTATACTTCAAGAAATACTGCAAATATGTTTACGAAGGTAATTCCGATTGATAAGTTTAAATTCTGTTTAAACTTGATCAATATTCAAGGTCATTAATCTTGTCTTAAGAGGTAATGGCGAAGGCATTTGTTGAAGATGCAAATTCAAAGAAAAAGAGGATTCAAACCAAGATGGAGATCATTAACTTAGCTGTGTCTCGAATTCGAATTTTTCAGAGAGTTCTAATTAAATTAGAATTTATATTAGGAAATAATTTAGTGAGCCTAATCCTTTTTTGAATTTATCTCCTAATAGAAGGCTTGGATTAGTAAAATTTTTATTTGAATCAGTCTCCTACTTTAACTCAAACTCAATTAGACCACATCTATAAATACCCTATTCATCTAAGGGTTTTAGTACAGTAAAATAGAGACATAAATCAAACTCTCAAAAATGGTTAGATTTATTTAGTCTCTTATGAGAGTTAGTAATATCGGAGTTTCATCTTGATCATTAGAATCTCCTATTCCTTCTCATCAATATAATATCTTCCGAATCGTTTTCGCCCATGAGTATGTTGTAGACCGAATCAAGTAAATCTCTTGTGTGTTTTTTTTTTCTTCTTCTACGTCGTGAATCATAACGGACATCGATATTTAGCCCAACAAGTAATCGCCATCTAAGTGACGATCAATTTTAAAATTGATCATGTTATCATTTATATGATATGAGTACCATCTCTATCAATATTTAATTATAACTTAATCATACAATTTTTTGCAAATAAAATGTAATTAACAAAACATCAAGGAATTAATTGTATATACAATTGTACTTTATCCATGTGTATAGACAAACTAGTGCTACAACTCACAGCAAAAGCGAAAAAAAAAGGAGAAAAAAGCCTACAGCTCACAGCTTAGGGAGATCAAGAGCTTGTTCAGTCATAAAAAACCCTTTCTGTTTTTTATCTCCAATTTTTATATCTATTTTTATATTTTTATATTAACAAAAAACTTTGAAAAAAAATAAAAAATGTATTCATTTAAGTACAATATAAAATCAATTTTTACTTAAATTTATGAATCCTATTTATAGCTTCTTTTTTATTAGTGAAGCAGATGATAATTGAGAGATGCAAATTCTAATAACCGTAGGAGAACAACGGAAAATAGTTATACATCTCAACATTGACAGAAAAAATACTCGAGATAGAAAAAAAAATATGTGACAGAAGAAAAAAATAAAAAATGAATATAAATAAAATAATAAATAACAATAAAGAGATAATATTGGAATTAGAAGGATAAAAAAAGTGAAAAACAAAAAAATCTATATAATTTTTAAAGTATTTTTCAAATCTATATAATTTTTAAAAACAAAAAAATAATTCTCGATTTTCTAAATTAAGGAAAAAATTGTAATAATATTTTTTATTTTTTATTTCTGTAAAAACATTTTTAAAAAAATAAAGTAGTTGTTTGTAACCGACTTCAAGTGTTTTCGTAAAATAGAAAAGAAAAAACATATTGCAAGTTCACAGATATCTGGTGAGCAAGAGAGAGAGAAGAGAATGGCAATTAAACGCCCCACTCTGGCTCTCAAGATTTTCTACTTCTCCTCCGCTGCTGTCTCTGCCGCGTCAGCGACGAGCATCTTCCGGCAGAGAGGGCAGGTGCTGCGTCCGATCCCCATCCAGCCGTCAATGCACCGCCGGTGGAACACGTGGCGGCAGTTCCCGACCCGGCGGACCTCGTCCTTGGGCGCAAAATCCAGCAAGCAGACAGTGCATCGGCCACCGGAGACGTGGGCGCCAGTGGCGGCGGCCTCTGCGAAAGTGAGGACGGGGAGACGGGGATCCGAGCGGCAACGGCGATGGAGGGGGCACGGGGAACAGGAAGGAGTGAGGGGGAAGTCGTCGTCGAGGAGGTCGGCGAGGCCCAGGGAGAGGAAGGCGAGAGAGAGGGCTCGGTGGAGAGCATTGAAGAGGAGGCAGATATGGACGAGGAGCTTGGGGAACTCTGGGGCCTGGCTGCCGATGATGGAGACGCCCATTGTTCCTATTCCTTGTTGGATCGAGAATGGACAGGAAGGAGCTCCGTCAGTTGTGAATCTGATGTTCGAGAAGAGGAAGGAGAGATGGAGATGTATTTATTGAGAGGAGGAGGAAGAAGAGGAGAGAGGAAGAGGGGCTCGGAGAAGGGCCGTGGCTGGTTGGTAGAAGCTGCCGAGCAGGTGGAAGAAGCGACCGCCGAGGCTGCTGGGCCCCATTTTGCTTTATTTTTTTATTCTTTTTTATTTGGGCTTTTCTGCATAAATGCCTTGGGGTTTTTTATGCATGCCTCCCCGGGATTTGCTGAAATTGAACAACGCTTGGTTGGAGGGTACAAACTAAGGATAATAACTTGGTTTTGCAAAAGAGTAATATCCAAAATAAGAAAAATAAGATAGAGTCTAGCAAAATTTTATTTTTTGGTTCGCATTTGAATGCTGATTCTGGATGAGTTTAGAATAGCATGAGATTTGTTTCGCCCCGGAGATTTCAAGTAGTTTTCACTATGTTAAGAGGATTAATATGTTAGGGATAAGCAATGTAAATGAAAATCGTAAGAAAGTTGTTTTGTCATTAGATTAAGCAAACAAACCATTCTAATGAGATCCAAACGATAAAAAAAAAAAAAGCTTTTTGCAAATGTCAATAATCAGGGGATTAATCATAAATACTGCAAAGTATGGGGGCCATTCGACAAAGAAGAGTCTAAACGAATAGTCAAGATTCCACGTATTCTAGGTTGATTAGGGTCTAGTCACACTAGATAATCGAGTAGACTAAATAATAAAAAACAGAGACTTGGCTCTCACGTATTTCCATTTTTTTTTTTATCTGCACGATTTGATGTAAACCCTGGCTTATCAACTATTAGTACTTTCTTATTTTTAGTTAACTGTTCTAAACAAAGTCCTAACCACCTTTCCTCTTATCATCTGCAATATGGTAATCATTGCGGATCTGATTAAACAATTAATAAATAAAGCTAACATAAATATATCCAAAGATGCATTTGGTTATAAACTAAGAAACAAGATTTATCACCATTAACCAGACTATCACTCTCTCTAGTCTGTACTAATCCTGCTAATCAATCACAATGATCCTCTTGAATGCGCTAAAGTTGATGCATAAGACTTCCACACAAGAAAAGCGGCACAAATACTATGTACACATACTCCATTGTTTCAGCAACAAAGCAACAGGACAAAGTTTGGAGAGTCCAATGTTGTAGCTAACAAAAACCCAAACATTAATCTACCCAAACCATAAACACTCTGACGAAAGAGATATCTGAGCAGTGGCAGAAAGATCGATGATACTGACCAGTAAAGTAACATGGCAAACCTAAAGCAGTGGTGGATACTGTTTTGCCTGCTGCCGAACCCGTCTTTTGTACTCAGCTGGATCCTGCAAATTTCAAAAGGGTTACTTCATAGGTACATCCAATTTCTCCAACAATTAAACAATAGATACACTAGCTCATTGACAACCAAATCAAAAAGAGTGAAACCTGGATAAAGAGATGATAGCCATCAGTTTGGGCAGGATCTGCAGGGTTAGGCTGATCAAGCAAGTCCTGTATCCCAACAAGAATCTGTTTCACAGTGATGGCTGGCCTCCATCCCTGCAAATACCATAAATCTTCAAATGAGAGAAAACACACAAAGAATGGCATGTGGCCGCCTGCACTTACACTGTCCTCGTTCAAAATTGATAGGCAAACTGTTCCAGAAGGATAAACATTCGGATGGAAGAATCCTTGAGGGAACTTGCACTTTGGGGGTTTGCTGGGATAATCCTCACTAAACAGCATTGTGACCGGGTAGTGGCCACCTTCCCAATCAGTCTGCAAAATTGCACCAGGTGTTACTAGGATATAGAACAGTCACCAGAAATTCAGAAATGGAGACACATTCATACATATCAAAAGTTTCCATATATACACATTACAACATTATAGACATTTGACCCAAATTGAAGAAAACCATAATAAATCATTCTATATCTTTAAAATAGAACTCTTTTTTTCACTTAAATCATCATTAACAGATCATAATATCATGCCCATATGCAACATGCTATTAAGCCAAGGATTTAGCAAACTACCATTTCATTTAGTGGCATAAACAGATTTCATACAAATATTCCATCAGTTAACAGCATGGCTGAATAACTTCTGAAAATGAGATCATGTAGGAACCAAATTCAAAAGAGAAACAAAATCTAAATCACTAAAAGCTCCCCATAAATATCATGTCACATAATAAATAACTTCATTGTGTACACAAAATGAAACTGAACAGGCTATATGACTCATGGACGTAAATATCTCTTTTACTATCTTTGGCATTTGTAGGAAGAAACTTAAACTAACTATCACAAAGGACATTAAAAAACTGTGATTTGAATTGACAAAATAGCTTGCAAGGCCAAGGAAAAATGACCTTGCACAGTAGAGTTGTAGAACAATAATAATTGGATGATAGTGAGAAAATAGCAATTACCTAGTTGGGTTAGTGATGAGTCATGATGGGATTTTAATCACTTAAATTTACTGAATTGGTAATCTTGTGTTTGGATGAATTTATGATTACCTGTAATATCATCATGTGATGATCAATACAGCTAATCCCAATCCACACAGGCCCTAAATGGTCCAGACAAAGCACTAAGTTAAATAAATTCAAAATATATAATAATCTATGGAGCATTGATTGCAGTTTCTGATCCTTTCTAAGTTATGCAGTGATCGAAAACATTACCAAAAATAACATTCGTAGTAATCAAACTGGTCCCAACTATTTGACATCTTAATCAAAACCTGCAATCCATCAAACCCTCCAATCAGAAGCTACCCCTGATAGGTCTACAACTCCTTTTAGGTCCTGTCCTATAATTTATATAATTCTGAGTTCCACCACACAGGAATTTAACTACATCTGTAGGACCTCCATGGTTTAACCAGACATCCAGCTCAGAATTCTGAGGTATGTCACCCACTTGGCATTCTTAATGTTCTATACCAGCACAATTGGAAACAAAACAATATATTTTATCACATACATTAATTAACTTGCCAAATTTCAGTTAAACAGTGAAAAAAAATCTTAATGAATTCCAATCACAAATACCAATATAATCACCATCTCAGACTGAAAGCAAGTAAAACTACAAGGCTCTGAAGGTCAATGCACAGAGAAGACAAACTCCTTTTCATCAATATGTACCAGATCCTGGAAAGATTTAATCAACAACTTTTAAGGCAAGGTAGAAATTTGAGTCAAACTAAAATTTCTGCAGTCTATTCAGTTAAAGTTCACTTTTGGTAAGTGATGATGGGTGTTCTCTTGAAAACAAAGAACAGGTTTGGCTTTAGTTTTTGTTGAGGGGATTTCAGGGAAGGAAGAAATTACCTTGTATTGTTGCCCATATAAGAGAGGTCCATGAGACCATGTTATAAGACCACTAAGCAAATGTTATATAGGTCCAATAGAAAACTAAACCTTTGCCAGAAGTATCATTTGCATTGTGGTTGTACTGCACAAGGTAGGTCGGATCTTTTCTAAAACCACAAACATAAGTTTATTTTGCTTGTGCTGAGAATAAGAGCGGACAAATGTTAAATGGAATAACATTTTTCCAACTGCAGAAGCCCAGATGCAATAATAAAAGGAGAGAAGTGGCAAATCTTTCAAAACGGAGTTTAGCCAGTAGTTGGCATTTGTATAGGGTTAAATCTCTTAATCATTTATCTGAAATCATTCTTGAAACTGGCATTCAAAGATAATGGGAAATCATTTCCCATCATCTGGTACAACGACCAACCCCTAGTATATGGTTCAGCTGCATGGATCAACATGAACTATGTAGAGTCACCTACGAAATTCTCTTCCATTGGTTCCTATCCAACAATATTTTTCATCTTTGGACTCATCATTTTTAACCACTTTGAACCACATCCTTTATATGATCTATTGATGGTCCTTCTGCCTCCAACTCACCAACTTATGGCACCTCACTCCTACTTTACTAAAATCTTCAATACGGGTCAAACAATCTTAAATGGCTCAATTCATCTTTTTAATTAGGAGACAATCCTAATTTAGCATCATCAGTTCCAAGGTTGTCTTATCTCAAACTACCAATAGTCATCTCAGCATCTTAAATATTTGAGCTGACCTTACAAATTTGCAGTTTTTTTGGGCTATTTGGTTCAATTTCGGATTTGAAATTGAGAAAATTGTTAATTCAATCAATTCCAAGAAATTGGAGGAATTAGCTGAATTGATAAATTCCAGCGTTTAAATGCACTTTTGAAATAGAGTTAAAGAATTATCAATTTCATCAATTACATGAATTTCGGTATTTGGATTGCAAATAAAAATCAATTAATTCCATCAATTCTTAGAATTTTGATGTTTGGTTGGAGTTGAAATTGAGAATACAATCACTCAATTCTAAATGAGTGAGGTTACCCTTTTTTTTATTCATATTTATTTTAAAAAATATAAATGTTTAATTAATAAATTAATAAAATATATTTTGGTGGTTAAAAATATCCATAAATATTGAAAACATATTTACATAAAAAAATAAAAAAAAAATTAAATATTTATTCAATCAATAAAACATATTTTAAATTAAAAATTGATAATTTATAGGCATTAAGATTTACAAAAATATGGAAAAAATTAATGAGTAAAGGGAAAAATTTTCCATATGATTTTCGATACAAAAAATTTAATTTATTTTTTTCCAAAATAATGTTAATGATTGAATCAAAACAAAATAAAAGAAAAGAAAAAGATTAATCTAAAACAAGGAAATTTATAACTTCAAATATTAATTTGAACATTAGCTATAAATTATACTTCAAAAGCAAATTCCCATAAAAACAATTAATATGAAAATTATACTTCAAAGATTAATTTGAATATTAGCCTCGGGATTATACTTCATTGGCTGAAATTATGAATAAAAATAAAATAAAAGAGAAGCAACAACAAATCAAAAATTAGCTAAACGAAATTGTAAATTCCCGATTCCTATACCAATTTTAAACCAGAATTAATCCACCCATATGAACATGAGTCTCACGCAATTCTAGTCCAGAATTACGAATTTCTCTTCATTGGGAGAAGAATTCAAATATAACTATTCGAAATTATTACAAACTTCAATTCTAACAATTCTAAACAATATTGTTGTAACCAAGCATTGGAATTAGAAGAATTGAATTTCTAATTCCACTAATTCACCCAATTCGAACGGTTTGAAATTGATCCAAATAGTCCCTTTATGGCCCAAAATTCTATAAAAGAATTTCATCATCTAGTGAAACCCAAAAATAGATGTCCTGTTGAAAGATAAACTAATCGCTTTGCACTCATTCCACATTGATTTAGAGACTGGTCACTAGTAGCCAGGCAAACTATTCTTGAACAATCTAAAAATGTTGTCCCAAATCCTCCCGCATCAGAGTACCAAAAAGTGTGAACATGCTAAAAAACAATTTCACATTGGTAATTAACACTTGCATAACTATAATCACTTCAACCCACCTAAGAAAAACTGGACACATCAAGCATAGGACATGAAAGCTATACGAAAAATATAGAGAACATTAATTTGCCCCTTGCAGACATAAATATCAATTACCTACAGCATATCTAAACATAACTTAGAATAACAACTTTCTAAATTAAGTAGATAAATTGACAAAATGCAGCTGCCAAACTGATTTCAGATAACAAGATAGCAGGAGAATTTACAAGCCAACTAGCAACATGTTTAGTAAAAACTGTTTATTGAGCTTCACATTGGGAGCTGAAGAAAAAGTAATAGAAGAACAAGAAGGAATCAATAACAAAAAACACGGAAAAAAAACTAAGGCCCAACCAATCAAAAGACTGCAAAATCAAAACATAAAGATCAGGAAGTTCATATTGAATGGCCAGATGCAAATTAAGCATATACACAATCCAAATATGCCAACAGACCCCATCAAGTAATGTCATATTTCATAACTTAGTATTTGGTTCAAGTATGATCAAACATGCTATTTCCAGAGACCACATCACTTAAGAGTAAAGCATATTGCTTTCAACATCCAAGCAAATCACACAAGAAAATCTAGTAAATAAAGCAGTGACAAAAATGCAAACTAGCAAGTTGCTAACATCTATTCCGCTACTTGGGAAGTGAATGATAATCCAAAAAGTTTAAAAGTCATAATTGATCAGTCATCCAAACCATGCAACAAATAAGCAAAGGAGTCATCTGATTCTATTTTGCGGACTTGAGATCAAGCAACTCATAGGAATCTCTCTCTTTTAAATTTTCAAATACAAACTCATCAGTTCAGGAAATTATATATGATCAAAGGTTCCAAGGGAATAAAGTATATAAGAATCCCTTCAAATAACCTCTTCACAAAAGAAGTCCTTCATTATGGCGATCAAACTCATATTGGGGCAACCACATTTTTTGCAAACTAACAGACTGCCAACTAATCCAGATAACACAACAATGGTCGCCATTAAGAAATAAGAATCTCAAGAAAATATAGCAATACCAAAGGGAAAAATGCATTTCAAAAGCCCCACAGTAGTTCCTGCCTGATGGGCTGACACTTTATTCTTCCATGGAATAATTAAAACAAAAGTAACAGCGTATAGAGAATGCTTGACCAAAGCTAAAGCACAGCCTTTATTCCATTGGTTTCCAGCAGCCTGAAAGTTTAATGCTTATCTACTTGAGTAGTTTCAATAGCAGCAACCTGCAAACACATTAATATTTTTAGACTTGCAAAGCCAATTTATCCTCAAATTTTAATACAACCTCCTCTTGCATATGATTAAATCTATGCTATATTATTAGGTTTTGATGATAGAGAATTTCCTACTCTCCAGAAATAAAGAATAGAAATAAAAATGAAGACAAGGAGAGACGAAAATATTGGAGTGTTGTGTGCTACTATGCGGAGAGAATATAGAACCTCCTGCTCTAAAAACTAAACAAAAAAGATAGAGCAATGAAGGTTACAAGTAAGTTGCATGGATCGGGTGCACAACACATGGCAAAATATGGTTTTTACAACCAATATAAAGAAGCCCACTGCAAGCAAAAATCAAAACCAAGGTAAGCGGTGCTAATAGCAACGTCAGTGCATACATAGTAGGTGAAATATTTCCAACCAACAGCTACAATCTGCGTGAAGACTTATTACATGATATGTCCATGCCCAATGTGATATTCCAGAGTCAAGCACAGACTGGTAATCAACCCTGACCCCGGACAAGATGTTTCAGAAACCAACCATGAATTATTCACCAATATCAACTTCCCCCCAAAACAAAATCCAATGGGATGGCAATTTCCTTGTTGCACGCAAAATCACTTCCATCAAGATCAATTGTTGAAATAACATGCTAATATTCAAAGAAAATATGCATTTCAGCCAACATTCCCTTTGGATGTCACACTCAAACCTAAAATTCCATCCTTCTTACAAAAATTCGCATGTTTTCAAAATTTCAGCTTCAACAAAGCGTAAACCAGGTAAAAATCGGCGAAAAAGCGCCATAAGATGCTGAACTGCAATGCAAAACGACATCAGAATCCCACAATCATGCAAACATCGAGAAACCAACAAATCATCACCATAAATGAACGTCAACCCACCAAATAACCAAACAATCAAACGGATCGAAGACTAGAGTCGGAAAGGTGGGTACCCCTTGCTTCCCGGGGATGGTGCAGTTCCAGACCATGAGGTTGACGGTTCCGTCGGGGAGCGTCTCCGGCCGGGCCCCGAAACCCTAGGGGGCAAAAAACACATAAGAAGAGAGACGCATAAGAAGACAAGGAAGCAAGGGTTGGAAGGGGAAGAAAGAGAGGTAGGGCGGACATGGGGGTGGTTCTTCCGCCACGACTTCCGCTCCTCGGCAAGGCGCCCGCGCGCTATGCCGCCGGTGGACATCTTCACTCTCGACGCTCTCTCGCGGCTCCGGCTGCCGTTACTCGATCAGGTGAAGACGACTATGTGGGACAAAATTTTTTTATTGCCCTTCTCTTATTCCGGCAAATTTGCATATCACCCTATCATTGGAGTCAAATTATACATTAGTTCATCCATTAGGTAACGTTTTTTGCAGAAACGCCTATATTTAAGTGAAATGGTGACACACCTTCAAATTTTGAGCAAATTCTGAGGTACAACCGAGGCCGGAACTTAAGGGCTGACAAGCGACCTAAATTTAGCCCAACTCTGAAATAATCTGACGCACTTTGTAGTGGGCTGGAACACTCAAATATACTATAATAGTTCAAACCAAAATTTTAAATTTCAGCCGAAATCGAATCGTTTCGGTCGAAACGGTTAAGTTTTTGTCGGTACCGCAACAGATCGGTGAGATCTGCTGCAGTTTAGGATTTTCGGCGAGTGCAAAGCGAGCAGGGCGAGCGTAATGTACGGGGAACTCGCGCGGGGAGCTCACACGGCAAACTCGCCCAGGGAGGCCCAGGTGGAGAAGACCAGGGACTCACTAGCAGCGCAGGAAATCGCTCTAAAGGAAAAAGAGAAGATGTTGGGCGATGCCAAGAAAGAGATCGATGACCTCTCGGTCGAGGTGGCCATGCTTCGATCCAAGGTTGATGACAACGAGATCGTCATGGCCGATCTTTTGCGGAAGAACGATGCAGCGGAGGAGGATGCCAAGGCACGTGTCGTCGCAACTAGGTTGGACGCTGTGAAGGAGTTGTTGGATAGCTCTGAGTTTAAGTGCTCAGTCACTTGGACTGGCTCCCAATGGTATATGGACGGCTACCTCGGGATCAAGTCATCCGAGGCATTGGGAAGCCCTACTTCAGTGCTCGCAACCTCCGGGTCTCCTCTGCCACTCCCTCTATGAAGGCCGAGATTTTCCAACCAGGAGGAACTTCAGCTTGAGGAACCTGGTCCTTCAAATTACCCAGCTTAACCGGGCCCGAGTGATCCAATGCCTGATCTTGGTGAGGTGGCTCCTGAGGCTACCGCCTCAGCAGAAGCAACTGAGCCCGCCCCATTCAGTTGATCTAGTTTATGTAGCCTTTGGGCTTTGGTGGCCTTGAGCCCCGTTTTGTTATGGCCTTCGAGCCTTCTTGCATGTTAGCTAAAACAGTGCCTTAAAATGGAAAAGTTGCGAGGCAGTATCTCGATGCGCTATTTTGTGTTTGTTGTAGAAAAACTTCCAAGTGAGACCTCGGCAATGTTCTTCCTTCGACACTCATTTAGACTCACTTAGTGTGAGTGTAAGGCTTGGTCCGATGTGGCACGACACGTGGGCCGCTCCGAAGTGGTAAGTGCGTTACTTGGAACATGTGGCAAGTGTGGAGTTCGGACCTTAAAGGTCGGTGTTGAACCTAGGTTGCGCTGGAGAGTTGTAAGGCTCGCCCTCGGAACGTCAGGATTTCAGCAAGGGCGGATCTCGGAGTCGCACGGGGAGCTCGCGCCGGCTTCATGCCCGAGCCTGCGCCCTTGAGCTGGTCTTTGGCGCACGCTCGCACTTGCTCGTTTGCACGAGTCGGGCGTCCGTGCCCTCGTTGGACTGGCCTCCACACGCCTTGCTGCCCTAGCCCGTACTCTCACGAGCTGGGGCCGACATCGCACCCACACCAGTGGTGTTGCTAACCCGGTTTCAATGCCCTCATCGATCTTTGCCAGATATTGTTCACGTGCATAGAACTATTCACGTAACCGTTCATTATTTTAAAAAATTTTAGACATATTATAATTTTTTAAATTTGAAGTTAAAAAATAATTAAAATTAAATTAAATTTTGGTCAAAATATAATTAATAGATAAAAAATATTTTTGTTGAAACTGAAATGGAAATGATTTTGATCGAAATGCGTTGATTTTTCTGTTCACGTGCATGCGTGCATGACTATTCCACCGAAAATAAAGCTAAAAAAAATTTGTGTTGATCTCACCCCCATGTGAATCGCTGCCACGAGATTGCGCAAAGCTAGTTGTTCTGACTCGTATGTTTATAAATGTTCATCTGAATCATTCAGGTACTGAATTTATAATTCCACATTTAGATATTTCAAATTCAACTGATGATAATCATGATAATGATGATGATTAGTTGTATTACATTATAATTAATAAACTATGTATGTATCAAGTATATTTTAATAATAAGTTAAATTTACTTATGTTAATTTTTAACTTTTAATCATATTGATATTATTTCTTGTATATTTTTTTATATAGTAATATATAAAAAATAGACTATATTAGTAGTTAACTATCAAAATTAATTTTAATTAATTAAAATAATATTTAATATTATGGTAAAATTAATTATAAATTCTTTCATAATTTTTAATTTTTTATAAAAAATGTTCAAAATTTTATCGTATTTTTAATTTAAAGTTAAAAGATAATCAAAATATAATCAAACTCTGATCGATATAAAATTAATAACTAAAATAAATCTTTTGACTGAAACCGAAATAGCCGAAACAATCGAAACATATCGGTTTCGTTAGGTGTCAAAATCAAAATCAAAATCGAGATTTAAAATCTTGATTCAAAGCCCACTGACTCAATTAAAGATCAAAACAATCGGATCCCCATCGGGCTCAAATCCAAATTACAATCATATTTTTGCGGTAGCTAATATTATTAGGCATGGAAATCAAGCACACTGCACAGACGTTTTATTTTCTGAGAAGTCCCTTTTTGTTAGGCACATGTTTTAATCAGAAATTCAGGTTTTGATATCATCATTGCATTCTCTAATTTCATGCTATCCTTTGAAAAATAGTGAATTTCCCGCTACACTAGTAGTGGTTTAACAACAAATAACACAAATATACTCTTCTTTCTTGTGCAAGTAATTCTTTATTTTTTTTTCGTTAAGAAATTATCTAGTTGAATGGTAGTGACTAAAGTAGTTGAAAATGAAATCACTTTTATTCATTACAAATATTTATTTGGACGGAAGTGATTTATAGAAGTATTAATCTACTTCTAAATACTTTTTGCTTAAAAATCTAAATAAACTAAAATTTGATTCTGAAAAATTTGATCTAAAAGTTACTTTTGAGAGACCAAAATAAATAAAAAAATATTTTTATCTAATCAAATATCAAATTTGAATCACTTTAGTTACTTCTAAAAATCAATTAAAAATAAAAAAATTACTTCCTTATATTTTTACTCACTTCCGTCTAATTAGACAACTCCTAAGCTTGAGAATTTAAGGGTAAAAACTTACCCTCTAATAAATAAACTAACAATTATAGGAATGTGTGTATAGTTCTACGAAGAAGAAGAAAGTAGTTTTAGCGACATCAAATAAAGGAAGTAGAAAAAAAATTAATTGTAAATAATTGAGGAGAGAAAAGTTGTAGGGGCTCTTATCATTGTTTTGACAGTTCGTCATCACTAATTGGATTCTCAAAATTAAATCCAAGCTGGGCCTTCCAAGTCAGCATGCATGCCTAGAGAGCACATGGTGCGGTAGTGAGAAAGACAGGGCCCTGTCTAAAACTGGAGGCAGGAACCATCTAGAAGAGGGTATCACTCTATTCACCCTTTCCTAAGTGAGCTTGATGAGCAAGACAAGTTGGACTCCGACATTCAATCTCACATGCAGTGACACCCTCTTTTGCAATTCGCAACCATAAGACATTTTAGCTCTGATGACAAAATGTGTTCCTATCAGGACGTGCTTCTCACTCTAGTAGTTCACAAATATGAAATTAGTTGCCAAAAGTCGGCCATCATCGCCGATAATAACAATTATTGCATCTCAGTCCAAAGTACGTACTTCTATTTGCTCACAATATTTAGAACAAGATCATTATTGTTCTATTTATTGCAATGGTATTGTTTCTCATAAATTTAAGGGAGTGAGACATAACGCTTGCTCATGCAATAGGCTACATATTAGCATGAAAAAGGGATGCATAATCCATCAAGCTTTGATGTGTATTGTTGTCTTATTTTTTTGCATTGGACCATATGGAGTCTAATTTAGATGGGTCTTGACTTGATCTTTGATAGATGTTAATAGTGTAATCTAATGGAATATGGAAGAAAATAAGAGAAGTTTAAATTGTTTTTAATAGCTTTAAGTGTTAACGATAACTTTATTTGATTTAAAGTATTTTCATTAATCAATAAAACATAAATAATAATTTCATTTGATTTGAATATTTTTTATAACCAATAAAGAGTAAGTGATAACTTCATTTAATTTGAAAAGTTTCCATAATTAATGAGGTGTTGGTGATAATTTTATTTGGTTTAAAGTATTTTCATTAGTCAATGAGGTATTGATGATAACTTTATTTCGTTTGAAGTATTTCCATAACCAATAAGATATTGATGATAACTTCATTTGATTTGAAGTGCTTTTATACCTAATAAAATATTAGTAATAACTTTATTTGATTTAAAGTATTTTTGTAGTCAATGAAGTGTTGATGATAAGTTCATTTGATTTAAAGTATTTTCATAGCCAATAAAATATTAGTGATAACTTTATGAGTTTGAGTGTTTCCATAACCAATGAGGTATAAATGATAACTTTATGAATTATAAGTATTTCTATAGTCAATGAAACATAAATAATAACTTCATGAGTTTGAACTATTTTCATAATTAATGAGGTGTACGAATTTCATAAATTTGAAAGTAATATTACCTATTATTTATGGAATTGAGCATAGTCTTAGAGTGTTGTTAGAAACTTTTGTAGTTCACTCAGTGAGACTTAGTTTGACCTAATTTAGTTCTATTTAAATTAGTTTTGGTTCGAGTCAAAATAATAACATCACCCATTGTTCATAGCCGTTGAGTATTGCTAAAGATTTAACACACTTGGTGGGACTTAGTTTGACTCTATTCAGTTTCACTTGAACTAATCTAGTTTGGATTTAAGTTTGGTTTGGATTCAATTTAATATTTAGAACATAATTTTGATTCAAGTATGAATTGATTCGATTCAATATTCAAATTTTGATTTAGATCAAGTTTGATTTGATTCAGTTCAATATTCAAAATTTGACTTCGATTTGAGTTTGATTTGATTCATTTCAATGTTCAAAACTTAATTAAATTGCGATTCACTGACTCCTTCATGAATAATAATAATATATTCTGATTTTTTTCCTAGAACTTTTTGCAATCAGATTCGCATTGAGATTTTATAGCATGAAATCAGAGGCCATAGTTGTAATTGACTACTGCAGCTATGGAGGGAACATCAGTTTAACCATAAAAATTATGTGAAACATCCATTCCCACAATAATTGTTAGTATTTTGAAAGTGAAGGAATTAAATTCAGTCCACCAAGTTTAGCATAGATTTTCAGAAGAATATTTGTCAAATACTGATCATTGACTCTAGTTGAAGCAACACTTATTTTGATTGGAGTTTGATTTGATTTAATTTAATGTTTATAATTCGATTTTTGCTCAAGTCTGATTTATTCAACTTAGATCAAATTCAACCTTATGTTAGACTTTTATTAATTTATTAATGGATCCTTAACGAATCTTGGATCCAAGCCTTTGGCAAGTTCTTATTGGACCTTTAATGGACCTTTAATAGACCTTAGATCTAACTCTTGATGGGTTCTTGATGGATTCTACTTAGGTTCGGCCTTGAACAAGTTCTTATTGAATTCTTAGTAGATGTTAGACCCAACTCTTGATAAATTTTGTTTCAACCCAATGATAGATTTTGGTTCAATCCATATTAGATCTTCATTAGGTTTGAGTTAGTATCTTAAAGGACTTTGGTTTAAGTTGAAGTTGGTTTAGTTTAGCTTGATTCAGATTAGTTCTAATTTGACTTTGGGTTCGATCTAAGCTGATTAGCTTTCAGTTTAAACTCGATTTGACATAATTAGGATTTTATTTGAGCTTAGTTTGACCCAAATGGGGTTTGATTTGGATTTATCTTGATTTTAAATTGACCCAATTTGAACTCAATTAGGGTTGAGTCTGAGATGATTTCGTTCAGATTAACTTAATTTGGATTTTAGGTCTAATCCAATTTGAGTTTAGCCCATCTATTTGATCAATTTAGGTTCATTTAATGATTCATTTTAGTCAATTTAATATTATTAATTTATTTTACTTGAGTTCGCTTGGGTTCAACATAATTAAGTTACTCTGATGTAATCGATTTGTATTAATCGATTTGGTTTGAGAGTCGTCAGATTGTTATGATAACTTTAGGTAAGCTCGTGGAATGAGCTTAGTTTGAATAGACATTAATGAGCCCACGAGATGACTTTAGTTCGAATAGACATTCGGCTAATCTATGGACTGACCTTAGCCTAATTAGACGTTCGGTAAGATTGCAAGCTGGTCTTAGTCCAATTATACATTTAGTGAGTTCACAAGTTGGCCTTATTTTGAATAAATATTCGACGAGCCCGCAGGTTAGTCTTACTCCGAATAGACATTTAGCGAGCTCGTAAGTTGGTTTTAGTCCAATAGACGGTCAATGAGCTTGTAGGCTGACCTTAGCTTGAATAGATGTTCAACGAGCTTATAAGCTAACTTTAAGCAAAATAGACGTTCAGTGAGCTCATAAACTAGTCTTAATCTTAGTAGACATTAAACAAGTTTGCAAGCTGACCTCAATTTGATTACATGTTTAGCAAACTCACAAGTTGACTTTAGTTTGAAGAGAAATTTGACGGGCTTATAAGGTAGTTTTAGTCCAAATAGATATTCAGTGAGCTCGTAGGTTAGTCTTAATTCAAATAGATATTTGGCAAGTTTGCAAACTAGCTTTAATGCAAGTAGATATTCGGCAAGTTCGCAAATTTGCTTTAGTTCACATAGACATTTGGCGAGCTTACAAGCTGAGTTTAGTCTGAATAGACATTTGACAAATTCACATATTGGTCTTAGTCTAACTAGACATTCAGCAAGCTTACAATTTGACCTTAGTCTAAATAAATATTCAATAACCTCACAAGTTAGTCTTTGTTCGAATAAGTGTTTAGTGAACTCGCAAATTGACCTTAGTTCTATTAGACATTTGGTGAGCTCGCAAACTAATTTTAATATGAATAGATGTTCGACGAACTCTAAGCTGGATTTAGGCCGAATAGATGTTCAATGAGCTTACAAGTTTGTTTTAGTTCAAAATTAATTTTAAACAAGCCCACGAGTTGGTCCTAAATCGGAGCTGACTTTTTGGTGAGCTCATGAACAGACCCTGGCAGTGAAAATTTTTTATTTATGTCTAGATTTTTTCTTTCAGCTAAGTTTCTCTTCTCTTTTTTTTTTCTCTTCCCTTTCTAGATTCTTTCTTCTTCCTCATGAAACCCTAATTGGGGCTTCCTCTTATCAAATCTATGTCTGGCCATTCCACTTCCTCCTCAAATTCATAGCAGATCTGGCTATAGCGGGTGATGGGTTCCAGGCGGTGGAGGAGATGTAGGAGATCACCAGGGAAGAACAGGGTTGAGCACAAGAGGGATCGATTGCTTATGAGCCGGTGACCACGCGACTACAAGGGTTCAGGGCAGAGGTTCCTTGGCCGGCTGGGCATCTGGCTGGAAGGATCGAAGATGCTGGGATACGGGACTGGCAATATAGTGTAGTCCTCAGCGTAGGGTGGTCGGGTGGAGCAGGGGTAGGAGCAGGCCCTGAGGATCATTGGTCGGCTACTTCACGGCTGCGGGAGGTCGAGCCGAGGAACCTCCGGGCGGCCGAGCATGCGACTTCAAGGTCAGGAACTTGGTAATAGGGCTTGGGCGCAAGGTGGTTGGGTAGAGTTGGAATAGGGCCGGCGTAACTTCTTCTTCGGTGAGGAACTTCTGGCAATGTTTGGAGGCTTGCCGTGCATGGAATAGAGATGGAGTGGTGGCTAATGGCTGAGCCGGTGCAGGAGGGGGCCCGGGCTTTAGGCCTGATGGCTGGAGTGCAACACCTGGTGAGGCCAAGCATTATTCTAGGGTGTGGCCACTAGAGTTCTGGCTAGTCGTGTCTAGGCGAGCGAGAGAGTGGCTGATGCTTGCCATTGATGTCCTTGATTTCGTCAGAAAGCCCCGTATGCCACTATGGATGCATCCACGCTCGCTCCATCCGGAGGTGTCAGCATAGTGAAGGCCTCAACTGCACGTCATTGGGATGCCTCTCTATTATGAGATGGGCAGCAACACAGAGTTAGTGCCGAGTGGTAGAACCGAACGAGGTGGCAGATGGAGCTATTTCTCGGAGGAAGAGGAGTAACAGGTAGAAGATTAGTAGGAAATAAAGATTAGAGAATTACCTTAATTTTTTTCTTTCAAGTTTCTAACTCCCAACACCCTAATCTCCTTTGATGGCTCATTGATCTCTCATTCTCTTGTATGTTTTTTTTTTATTTGCAGACTCTTCATCAATTTATAGATCTCAAGAAGATATGAGATCAAATATTTGATTAAATTGATTTTGAAATATTTGTGGGATTGTAATTTGTGATGGATTGTATTTTTCATATTTTGTGAATGAGATGTAATCCATTAATTGGGATGTTTTTCCAATGAAGAAATTCAAGATTTATATCATGTTTGGATATTAAATTTTTAGGGGGATATTTACAAAGTTTTC
The DNA here is from genome assembly GCA_005019695.1 of Trichopus zeylanicus subsp. travancoricus. Lineage (NCBI taxonomy): Eukaryota > Viridiplantae > Streptophyta > Magnoliopsida > Dioscoreales > Dioscoreaceae > Trichopus > Trichopus zeylanicus. Next base: position 221,251 of record RXID01015677.1, on the reverse strand, counting down.
GAAATAATTTGGACCAAAATATAATTTCGTGACTTTCAGGGGTTTTTTTTAAAAAGATCTATTTATAAATTTAAAAAATTCTTAGAGTCCTTTTTGAGTAAAATTTGGATTTGTTTGCAAATAAAAACTTTCAAAAGATTTATTTACAAAAATTAGAGGGGTTTATTTATCGATATAAATTTTAAGGGGTTTATTTGTAAATCCTAAGTTTTCGGGGATCAATTTGAAATTTCAAGATTTTCAAGAATTTTTTTGCAAAATTTTTTTAGGAACTTATTCGTAAGAAAACCTTGGTCAAGATTGCGGAACCATTTGTAGAATATATTTGGTCCAGGGACCTATTTGCAAAGATTTTATATTTTTTTATTTTATTTTAGATATTTGATACATTTTGAGCCCAATTTTAGTCTAAAAATTTAGTCCACTTAATTTAGTTTAGTTTGAGTCTAAATTTCTCAATAATTCAAGTTTAAATTGAACTCATTTTTTTGTTATATTTGACTGTGATCCAGATTTAACTAATACCCATATTCGAATCATAATTCAATGGCATTCAAATCCATATTCTAACTAAATTTTGATTAAATTTGATTTTTGGCCCAAAATTAACTCAAATAATTTCCTTATATGTTTAGTTTTAACTACAATCATGTCTTAAGCTATATGTTCATTGCAGGGATCCATGCTATAGTCTGATTGATGCAATTTGTTTGTCTTTAATGTTGTTTTTATACTTATGTCTTTCTTGTTGTCTTTTCTTCTATGGGAAGTTGATGCCTATTTCATTCCTATGTGGAATTAGATTTTCTTGAAGGGTATGATGACAATTAGAGTAATATGTTTAATAGATTCAATTTATCAATTTTATTTATTAATGTATTTAGGATGCTTAGAGGATTCATTGTTCTAAATTTAGTATTGGGAACCTTGATGCCATAACTGAAGCACATATAGTACAATAAGAAGAATCTGAACATAGAAGAAGTGCCACCAAGATGATACTCTCAAAGATATGATATTACTATTCTACATAGTTTAGCTATTTACCAATGCAGACACGCATCAAAATCAAAATGGAAATAGAAGTATGTCACAACAACTTTTTATGAAGCAAAATGATTAGAGCACTCACAATTGTCACCTATATTGAATAGCCTTAATTGCATCTTCTCTAAAATCTTCATAAAAATTATGCACATGTACCAATAAACCATGTAGTATTCATTGAAAGAATAAAGCTCTAGCTCGAATCCCAACATAAGACACCTAGTAGTAATCTAATAAGTTTGTTCCTTTGCCCAATTTAGGAGATGTCTAGATATTTTCAAACATATATTTTGCAAAACCAACTAATTATTATTGAAATACATACATATTTACCCAACTAACTGTTTCTAAATCTAAAGTGAGTTACCTCATCAACAGATGCTTTTAGCATCTCCCCAAACTCTCTTTTCAAGGCTAGCTCCAACTACAAAATACCAATATCAAGTCTTAGTTGAAAATCCTTTTATGGATACTATAAACTTTGAAATAAGTTTTATGTTTGTGATCAAAAGAAAAAGTTTTCATCTAACATGTGCTTGAATTTACCTACTTTGCATTTCCTATTGCAATTCATCTGTTAATAATGCTGCTATGCTTTGTTGGCATACTATTGGTGAATGAGCTCCTAACCTATAGCGCCTTTTTTGTTACTTGGTATAAATTTGAGAATAAACATATATTTGTTGAACTTGAATTTATTATTATTCAGTAATTTTGATCGATGGATGATAATGAGGATTTAAAATTGCTAAGCATTCAAGTTGATGACTTTACTATTATAGTAGCTATATGTATCATAATTCAATTATTGAGGAGAAAACAAAAGAGCTCATTAAAGCATTGAACTAGTTGTCAATAGAGAGATGATTAGGAGAGGTATGTTTGATTATATACTATGTAGTGGAAGAAGTAATTATCGGGAGTACTTGAGAATAGATCTTCTAGTGTTTTTAAATTTTGCCAATATTCTGAGGGCTTGCAACTTTCTATATGACATATGATATATAATTATTGAGGAACAACTTGAAATATGTTTACATTATATTGGTTTTCATTCAAGGAACAAGAGCATGAAGATTGTACATTTTGGTAAGACAATTAGTCGATATTTTAACATATACTTTGTAAGTTATATGTGAAATTTTAGATGAATTCACGTCTTAGGCAGTCTTCTTGACTAGTATAGTCATTCTGAACAACCCTAATTATTATTTGTGGTTCAAGATATGTCATTGACAACAGTTTATTTCTATCACAAATGAAATATATGTTTTTAATACTTATTATACTTTGTGTAGGATTCAATTAGTTTGATTGATGAAATATATATTTCTACAAAAGTTTCATCTAACATGGTTCTACGTTTTCGAGGGCGTAAGGGTATCATACAAAATGTGTTAGCAACAACATATGTTGAACTTAGGTTTCTTCATTTCTTGGCTGACTGGGAGGGACCGAAAGATGACTTCGCTATTTTGAAAGATGTTATTGCCCAACCTACACCCAGTGGATTGAGATAGATGGAAAGTAAGATTTGTAAGTTATAAATATTTTGAGGTTTGATTGGATTTGATTTTGATCATGTTATGTTAGTTTCATGCAAATACTATATTATCGATGCTAGCTACATGACAATGGCTAATTTTATAACACCATACAGAGGTGTTAGGTACCATATGAAGGAACATGTCATATAAGCATTGCAAAATACAAAAGAGTTATTTAATTATTGACACATGTGACTGAGATCCAAAATTGAATGTGTTTTTAAGGTATTGAAGAACTAATTCAATATACTAGTCGAGATTTCGTACTTTCCACTTAGCACACAAATTGATATGGTTTTGGCATATTGTGTCTTATACAACTATATCCTCATAGTTGATCCTTCTGATGAATTTCTGAACAAGAAACCCATCGAATCAATGTGAAATGAAAAAAAAGAGGAGCTGTTGTATATGGATTCCACCCTTAGTGAGCAACATAAAGAGAACTAGAAGTGGGTTCAGTTGAGGGATCAATTAGCCACTAATATGTGGGAGGATTACAATAATCATTAGGCTATATTATTGTGTGAACAAGTGTTCTTTTATGTTATTTGTGCTCTTAACTTTCTATGATGAGTTGTTTGATACTCCTTTGTTAAGTGCCATTGGCATTACTTTTTGTTATAACCGTATATGTCTTTCTCTGCTAAAATATTTGTTTTTTTTATAAGGGATGGAGTATTTCGGACTTGAAGATATTGAATCTCAGTTAATGACTAACTCAATGAGTCAGTATTTGGGTCTTTCTATTGTTGAGGCACAAAAAGAATGCAGAAGGAACCTAGAGAGCGAAATCATCAAAGACACAGAAATCTCATGATTTGATCAAAGAGGGAATCCTAGTTCATCATCAGATTCCTTACTAAACAAGTACATGTCAGCCTAAAGGAAGACAAGGGTTTCAAGCGACTCGTGTTCTTTGTAGCAGCTATTACTACTGTTAATACCTAGTTCAATAGTGATTTTATTGCTGACAATATCGATTGTAATTACAAGACCTTGAAGAAGCACATGGTGATTATTGAAGCACATGGTGATTATTACTAAGTTAAGGAACTACAACGATATGGACTAGAATGACACTGATAAGATGATCATTGTCATTAGACAAATGTATTTTGACATCAAAACTGTAAGCCAAAATAAAAAGTTGGTATAAAAAATAAACTTTCCATCTTCGCATATTTGCGTATTTGTCCAAAATGAATTATGTAGAAGGTCAAAAAATCTAAGTAATTCTTAAATAAACTAATTTCGCTGTATGATGAGTTGCCTAATTCCACTGTATGATGAGTTGCTCCTTGTATATGGAGTGTATTCCACTACTGGTAGTATGGCAAAATCATGCAATGATGATTTTGGAGGGGAGCCGGATAGAGATATAGGAGTGGAAGAGCAACAAATGACTAGGGAGGATGCTTCCAATACTCCTAGTGATTCTAGGCAAAGCACTTACACAGCTTGGAAAAGAGATAATATCACAACCAACTCCAAAGACAAAGCACAAGAAACTAGTTCCTATGATAGCTCTAAGAAACAAAAATAGAAGGAAAACACATTGAACAATAAACTAGTTGTAGACTTAATAGAGGACATGCATGAGGTTGCGCACACCATTATGTTAGCTTCGAGGGATTCGTGGAAGAAAAATTTACACTCCATATTGAATTGATTCAGAGGAGGACATTTTGGCATGTTCTTGAAGAATGCCTATAGATCCTTACATGGTGAAAATGCCGATGGCATGACTTTTGTGGAAGGTATGGATGATAATGCTAGGGTTGAATGGCTACAAGAATACCTCGACCAGCAGCCGTGTTATGGTATTTTATTATGATTATGGTTTAAACTGATGTGACTTTATCTATGCTAATTTTGAAGCTTAATTATTGATTATACTATATTGTGACTTTCTATATGTTATGACTATCTATTTCATGTATATGCATATATTGTATTCCTTCTTTAGAGGCAGACTGTGCATCTATTTTTGAGTTATATATTATATTTCAAAAGTGGACTGTGTACCTATATATTGTATATTGTATGAAATGGGCCGGCTATGTGCCTATATATTATATATTATATGAACAATGCCAACTATATACCTACTTATTTATTATACATTGTATGAAAAAGATTGTTTGTGTTTTTATTTTATATTTTGTATGTTATATCATATTATCAGATATTGATTAATGTTTTCAAATTATTAGCAAAATGTGTTATTATATTGTATTTTGTGAAAGATGCATAAGCATTTACCATGGTTCGCGGTTTCGGTCGAACCCGCGCCGAAACCCTAAAAAACGTTTCGGTTTAGGGTTTCGGCTCTGCAGCGCGGCTGCGGGTGAGTGCGGGCGCGTGCGGGCGAGGGCGAGGGCGGCTGCGGGCGAGGGCGGCGGGCTCGGGGCGACTGCGGGCGACTGCGGCGAGGGCGGGCGAGGGCCATGCACTGCGGGCGAGGGCGGCATGCTCGGGCGGCCGGCAGGCTACGCGGGGCGAGCACAGGGCGATCGGGGCAGCCGCAGGGCACGCAGGCCAGCCGCAGGGAGCGTGGAGTGGCTGCAGGGAGTGCAGGCCGTCGGCGGCGAGCTCGGCGCGTGCATGGCAAGCTCGGCACGTGCATGGTGAGCGCAGCGCGCGTGGGGTGAGCTCAGGGTGCGCGGGGCGAGCTCGGCGTGTGCGGGGCGACCACAGCGCACGCAAGGCGAGCTGAGTGCGCCGGCGGCGAGCTCAGCACGCACGGGGCAAGCGCAGCACGCCGGCGGCATCCTCAGCGCACTTGGGCCGATCGTAGCTCGCCCATGGCGCCCGTGGCGAGCTCAGGGCTCAAAACTGGCATCTCCGGCATGTTCGGCATCCCCGCGCGGCATCTCCGGCGAGCTCAGCAGCCTGGCATCTTCGGCAGCTCCGCCGGCGAGGGCAGCTCAGCCGCCGAGCGCAACTCCCCCCGCGAGCGCAGGTCGGCCGGCGACGATGGTTGCCCCCGCTCTTAGAATGAGCTATAGCTACTATGACGGTTATCAGAGCGAGATGTCTTCATACAATACAGGATATCATCAGTCAATGCAGGACCATACCACTTCCTGCTATCCGCATGCTAAACAATACTATCGATCACAATTTCATCGTACTGATGAGTATGGTGATCAAGAATATTAATCTCTTCAAGATCCACTTCGGAACAGCATGTGGTTATAAGACGTGGATTTATATCATGTATGAAATGATGTTTTTAAATTTTAATCATATTCATATCATTTCTTGTATATTTTTTTAATACACTAATATATATTAAAAGTAGACAATATCAGTGACTAACTATCAAAATTAATTTTAATTAGCTTAAATAATATTTTAAATTATTGTAAAATTAAGTATAAATTCATTCATAATTTTTCAAATTTTTTCAAATTTTTTTAAATATTTTATCGTATTTTTAATTTGAAGTCAAAGCACAGTCAAAATATAGTCAAACTTTGGTCAACGCCCAATTAATAATTTAAAAAATTCTTTCGGTCGAAATCGAAATGGCCGAAACTGAAACCGAAACGGTCGAAACAGCCAAAACGTATCTGTTTCGGCCGGTCCCGAAACCGAAACCGAAACCAAAATCGTAAACCTTGGTATTTACATCTCATGGCAAGATTGTCACGATCCACTGAATGAATTCTTAAGTAATTATTATAAATCTCATAATTCTTTAGATGAGATAACTAAGCTTTGTAAGAATATGAAATAAAAATATACGTCAAATCTATTGTCAATCCTCTGAAAGAATGTATGCAGAATTTTTTTTGTATTATCATGTAAAAATTTCGTATTAAATGTTTATATATTTTAGTTTTAATGTTTGTAACAAAATCAATGTATTAGTTAAGTTGTTGCGTGTAATGTTTTTGAATTTCGTAAATAATTATAGACTTTTTATTATTACTACATGTATAATTATTATTCTTTCAATCATTTATTTCAGAAAAAACTAAATTTTTTAATCTAAAACCATACAAATTTTTTTTTTCATCTACTCACTAATTTTTTACGTATTTTTTAAAATCTTAATATCTATAAATTATCTACTTCTAATTTAAAATATATTTTATTGGTTGATTAAATTTTTTTAAATTTTTTTCTAATTTTTCTTAAATTTTCAAATATTACAAATATACATACCTAATATTTATGTATATTTTTGACCACCAAAATATATCTAATTAGTTAATTAACTCAATATTTATATTTTTTTTAAAAAATAAATATGAATAAAATAAAAAAGGAGGTAACTTCACCCATTTGGAATTGAGTGGCCATATCCCCAACGCCAACTCCAGCCAAATATCAAAATTCCAAGAATTGACGAAATTAATTGATTTTCATTTATAGTCCAAACCATCGAATTTACAAAATTAAAAAATTTGATAATTCCTCTTTTTTACTTTAAAAATGCATCCAAACACCGAAATTGATCAAATTGGTAATTCTCTCAATTTTGAATCTAGAATTGATCCAAGCAACCCCTAACTCTACTTTTCTTAACCCTTGGGACAAGCTTTATTGTTATCTCTAAGAAATTCCTAGGTTGGGCATGTCCGTCTTGAACTTAGCTCATGCATGGTGGTGTTGAACCTATGGTTAGTCAGCCACCAACAATTCAAACTTCAACTAAGGATCATATTGCTAGGTTGCTTCTAGCCTCAAAGGTGATCTTTCTAGTCAATAAGAGGACATCAAAGACCAGGGAACTAGTTTCTTTTTCAAAGCAAGTGCAATATTTAGACCAAGAAATCTTAATGCATGGACTCCCATTTTAAACTCTTCTCAACTTAGGCCAGTTGATGAACAAGATTTAGGTGTAGCTGCTACATTTGGATACCTTTTTTATAAGTATCACACATCAAATGCAATGATAGCAATCTCAGGACCTATCAATGTTAAGATCTATGACTTACATTCAATAGACAATTTTCACCTATCTCCACTATAGGTTTCCTTGTATGAGGCAACAAAACTCTCAAATTCTATCAGACATGCGGTTAACGTCTTGCATCCAATGGCTAGTCCATGCTCAGACCCTTTGGTTAGTTTCTTAGATGGGGCTTTTCTAAAACCTAATCCTACCACCTTACCTCTCCTATCTTTCTTGAGTTTTCACTTTGTTTAGGCTTTGATCTCCTACACCATCTTCACTATTAACTTTCCACACATACCCCAAACCTTCACCAGTTATATATGCTTTCACCTTGTCTTTTGACCGTATGCTAGTTGTCTCATGGAGGAGTAATATAATAAATGTCTTATCTTTTGAGCATCGATTGTAAACTACTTTCAATGAGTGGGGGATCTTTGTGCTTGTGTCCTATTGAAAAGAAAAAGGTCATAGTCAATACCATCATAGTGGTGAAGTGCAAATAGGCTATAACAATTGTCCAAGACATGCCCAACAAAAACCTTATTGGTGAGTTATAAATATCGTGAGGTAGAACATAAGAGATTTAGGTTCTAATGAAAAAAATGTGTTAATTGGATCATACAATTTGGTCTTGATGATTGATATCTAGTGTTCCAAGAAACCAAAAGTTTTTTTTTTGTGCAATTAGGGTGACAAATGGAAGGTGGACACTTTGGTAGATGGCTTCCCCTCCCATCTTCTAAAACATTTAGTTGTATTTTTATTCGATGGAATGGGTACTCATAGACTTTGCGGTTTTACTTCTCAAATTCTTATCACAATCTATTCACATGTCATGGAATCATGTTGAATGTATCTTTACTTACATCTATCACTTAGTTTGATGAGAACTCGAATATTAATTCTGACAAGAATTGTCTTTTATTAAAGATATTTGGTCACTTATTTAGTTGGTAAAAAGTGACATCGACATTGTCATCTTATTGTTGGAGTACTCATTAGGAACATTCCATGAGATTAAGAGATGATTTTTTTTTCAAGATTTCATGAGCATCTAACACTTTATGTGTGGAAACTAGAATTTGTAAGGATTTATTTAAAAAAATTACTAATTTAGGGGGTTTTCTGCATAAATACTTTTACTATAGTCAAAAGACACTAAGAAGTTGGTGAATTAGGTTATGTGAATTTTTTTTCAAATTACCATTCTTATACAAAACACAAATAAAAGTTAATTACCAACTATCAACAATTAACACAAACTAAACACACACTTACAAATCAATTAAAAGAGAATGAGGGATGAGAGAGGACACTGTGATTTTTATATGGTTTAATGACCAATCGCACTTCAAATCCTATAAGCCACACAAAAATTTCTCCTAACACCTATAAGAATTTACAAAGAAAAGAAGATCAAAATAAAAATTCTCATTATAAATTTCTTTCAAGATAGAAACTTTGGGCTTTATCTTAATTTGAAATTAAAACAAACTAGAATGAACATAAAAGCTTAAATCTCAATAAGGGCTCATTGAAAAAATTGTGAAAAATTATATTTTGAATAATTAAACCTTATTTATGGATTTAAGCCTAAATATGACTAATACTAATTTTTGAAAAAATTTATAGAGATATCAGTTATCCAATTAGTTGTTTGCTCAACTTAATTAGACAATCCAACATTAAAAAATATAGTTATAGTAGGCTAATTTTTTTTAACCTGTGAATAAGAAAATAGAGAAGTAATATGTTCAAATATCAAATTGGACTATGGATCCTTAGACCAATTGCTATGTGTTTTTGACTTTACTAAAATTCAAAAAAAATAAAATATGTGGACATATCACAAATCATTCTAAACTATCAATAATAATTTTAGATTGAATTACAATGACTTAACAAAACTAATACCTAATGGAAATCACTTTAAGTCCCTTTTCAATTTTTTCATAATGTTAAAGTTCTCTAAGTCATCATTATCTTTATTTTTGAGTCATCATAAATTTAATTTCTTCAAGTTATTATTTTTGAAAATTTATTTTGATGATGATAAATATACAAAATAGAAATAAATAAATATGTTATAAGATGGGCTTACAAAAAAGTAATTAAACATACATTTAGCTATCATAATTAAACTAGCAAGTGAATTTAACAAACCTCACAATTATGCATATTATTCTCTCTCTTTTGATATTAACAAAAAAAGGGATAATTTCTCCTAAATAAGTGCATTATGAAAACTTAGCTAAAAATAAATAAATAATAACAATAATTCAATTATAGCTCTCCTAATTACATGTATGAATAAATATGTAAACTTTACAGATGAGTAAAATATGCACATAATTACTATGAAATAATCTCATATTATAGAATCAATAAGATTCATAATAATCAATGACTATAATCACATAAGTCAAAAAGATGTACCTCCTAAACATATAATAATTAAAAGTTTAACAAATTAAGTACATGAATATACATGGAGGAATTAAGCAAACATTAATATATAGGCAAATAAATATAAATATACGTGTTGCTCTAAATATCATAATAAGAGATTTTAATGATTATTTACAAGCTCTCCTTATCTCTGATATTAATAGTATCAACAAACTAATATCAAGAGTTATTAGGCATGCTCAAATAATATATATTTTTTTATAATATTTTAGATCTAGAGGGATCATCTAGAAAGTGAGCATTCTTGGACACCAAAACCATTGCATTCAAAGAAAGTTAATAAAAAGTAAAAATTTTTAGATTATCCTTTGTAATTAAGTATTTTTTGAAGTTTATCGAGATGGCATTCATATGAATATTCTCTTCGTTATCTATAAAGTAAAAAATAATTATTCTCTTCACTAAAAAAAATATTCAAACATGAATCTCATGAAAATTTTCAAAAGAAATCAATCCTAGAGATTTTAAAAAATTAATTGAAAACAACAACAGACTACTTAAACTAACTAAGCTATAAAATAACTAAAATATAAACTATTTGAAAACAAGTGTCATCCCTATCTAATAAGATTAGCTTAACTTAAGTTGAAAATAAATTTGAAACCCAAACTTATCTCGATTCTACAAATTTAGGAATCATACTTTTTGATACCCAAACTCATTTATAATTAATATTTTTTAATTAAACAATAAGTGAAAATATGATCCTTAAAATAATAATAATGGCAAGTCAAATTATGTGAAAAAGAACACATATTAAGAACATTAGAGAATTACTTATTCACATCATGAGTAAAGTTAGATAAGCTTTTTTTCAAACTCATTCTCATTTTCTAAATTATGAAACTTACTTTAAAAAAAAGTTATTTGAAATCAAATTATCATTTATAATTATTAAAGATTCAAGATTGTAAGACATTAGTAAAAACTCTTTTTTCAAAAATACATGCTCCAAAAGTAATTTTTTAAACTTAGCATGTAATTCTTGAAATGCTTCAAATAATTTGTTAGAATTAAAAATATTGTACCTCATCATACTTAATCTCATAATGTTTTGTCATGAGCTAAAGGTTGAGATTTGTTGATCTTTGAATTTTGATGATAATCAAACTAGTACTTAATAAATTTATTGATCTATGATTAGCCTCAAGGATATGCAAGATTCATCCAAGAGCATGAAGATTAAGGTCTCAAAGATGATGGATTTAAAAATATAGATTAATGATAACTTGTAGTAGTAATTTGAAGTTGAAGCTCATGATAACTTGAAGATTAATTTGAGAGCCCAATATATGGATTCAAGACCCTTCTTCTCTATTGTAATTTTTATTTTTTAGTTCTAGGGTGAGGATGTGGTCATTGAGGGATTAAAACTCCCATTTAACATGAAGTAATACCTAGAGGTACCCAAGTATTTCTTGTATATGTCAAATGAAGGTAGATAAATTGATATTGGATTTTCCATTATCAAAACTATGTGGATTTTGCACTCTTGGTGAGCAAAATTCTGTTATGAACGTTTTGACTCATAAATTTAAGTGGATTTTAGTGGGGCCTAGAATGAACTTTTGCTATGTTATTCTAGAATGTTGGAAATAGTAACATATCATTGGTTCCTAGCAAACTTCTATTCTCTACCCAATTACTGCTTTTGTAGACATTGGGAGAAGAGTGGAAGACCTAGTGAAAGGCACGTAGAATTTCATTTTGGACAACTAACTATTAGAACCATTCCTTGAATAGCTAGTTGAGTCTTCGAAAGCTATAAAATGGTTTGATCTATTCTCTATAACCAAGAGGGAAATATTTAAAGAGGTTTTGAGCTTTTAACAAACATCCACAAATGTTCTAAATATCAGAGATTAACTTTCACATCCTCTTATCTATGTGCTCAAAACTGAGAGATATTTATAGTGAGAATTTTAATTTTCTTTTTCACTTTCTTAGTGAACCCCCTTAGGTGTTAAAAGGAGGTTACGTGTGGCTCCTAGGACTTGGACTGGCATTTGCTTGGATAGAGAAAGAGATTATACGGTTGTGGTTTCATTGACAAAATGATAAATTTAGTGGAGTGGGAAGTCCTCAAGTTAGAAAGCTTAGATCATGGAGTAGATGTGATTAACCATTGAACCACTTACAAATTATGATGCACTATCCTCTCTCACTCTCATTTACTTGCCTTGTGGATGTGAATACATGATTTGTGATCATTATTTATACTTGATAATTGAGCATTTGTAATGGTTTATGTAAGAATTTTAATTTATAAAAATTTTCAAATAACCTAATTCAGCCCTTTCTTAAGTTGCATTTTGGGTAAAGGATCTAGATCATCAAAGTTGCCATATGTTTCATCCCATTTTATCTTACCCCTTCTTTTTTTTCTTTTTTTCTTATTTTTTTTTGAGGTAGAGAGGGTGACTCCTTAGTATTTATTTTCTGCTTCCTTGAGTCTTTTTTCTTCTCTCTCTCTTTTCTTTATCATCCTTGTGGGATCAATTTTGATGGCTTAGAGTAGCAAAGACCCAGAGAAGCGACCTCGATACACAAATCAAAATATATTTATTTAAGTATACTAGTAGGTGTTATTGAAAATATTGATTTCCAACAGGTGCAAGCCCCAATTATTAATTACCCTAATGATTATCAAAAACTCCTAAAGTAAAAAACTTAGCTAATAAAATAGATATACAAAAAGAAAAGAAGAATATATTGTTTGATTGATTTTGAAATAGTACATGACTTAAGTAAAAATATACCCTCACTTCACAATAAATTTCAGCATAGAATTATAGAAAATATAAAAAAATAAAGAAAAAAAGAGTGGAGAAGAAGCTCTGATGTGTACTATGGTCCCACTCTTGTGCGTTGGACCATGTGATGTCTTGACTCATATAGGTCTTTATTTGATCCTCGGCAGATGTTGATGGTATTACCCAGTGGGACATGGAAGGATGGAAGAATCTCCAATGGCTTCAAGTGTTAACAATGACTTTTGGCCCCTTGATCTTGAGGTATTATATAGCTCGTGGGGCATCGGTATAAACCTCTTTGGTTTGAAGTATTCAATACCCTTAGAGTATCGATGATAACCTCTGATGTATTCCATAGCTCATGGGGCATTAGTATTAACCTCTTTGATTTTGAAGTCTTCTATAGCCCATCAGACATTTGTATTAATTTCTTTGATTTGAGATATTTCATAAGTTGTGGGGGATAGGTGTTAACCTTTGATGTATTCCATAGCCTATGAGATATTGATATTAACCTTTTTGATTTTGAAGTATTCCATAATCTGTGAGTCATTGGTATTAACTTTTGAGGTATTCCATAGCCTATGGGACATTGGTATTAACCTTTTTGATTTTAAAATATTTTATAGCCCATGGGGCATCAGTATTAATTTCTTTGATTGGAGTTATTCCATAACCCGTGGGGTGCAGGTATTAACTTCTTTGAGTTTGAAGTGGCATTACCCACTATTTTTGGAGTTGAGTAAAACCTTAGAGTACTACTAGAGGCTCTTGTAACACACCCAATGAGACTCAGTTTGATCAAGTTTAGTTTTTGAACTACTTTTGGTTCGAGTCAAGATGATAATATCACTTATTAAACATAGCCTTAGGGTATAACTGAAGGTTTAACACACCCAATGGGACTCAATTTGATCATATTTAGTTCCATTTGAACTAATCTAAATCAGGTTTGAGAAACTTTGAGTTAGGTTCAACATTCAGAACTTGATTTTAATTTAAGAATTATTTGATTCAATTTGATAATAAAAACTTGATTGATTTGCAATTCATAACTCCTTTTTAGAAGATGATGAAATGTACCCATTTTTTCTTTCTAAAACCTTTGGTGATTGGGCTTGTACTGATGTTTTATAGTATGAAATCAAAGTCCACTACTGTGAATCAACAACTACAGCCATGGAGGGTCATCAAATTAACTATGGGAATCACCTAAAACATCCCATCCCCAAGATCATTATTAGTATTAATGGTGGATGTTCAACTTACAATAACAAATTTAATTCACCAAACTTAGCATTGATTTTCAAGAAAATATTTATCAAATACTGATAATTGACTCTAGTTGGGGCAACATTGATTTCAATTTAAGTCTAATTTAATTTAATTCAATATTCAGAACTCGATTTTAGTTTGATTCTAATTCATTCGATTCGGATTGAGTTTGACCTTATGTTGGACTCTTATCAGTGTGGGTTTGCCTCTTCATAAATTTGGTTCAAGTTCAAGTCCATTTAGGTTTAGCTTGATTTTAGTTCAGCCTTGACTTGATTCTGATTTGACTTTTGGGTTTGATTTAACTTATTTAACTTTTAGTTTGAAGTTGATTAGAGTTTGATTTAAGCTTAATTCGACCCAAATTAGCTTTGATTTGGACTTCACTTGATTTTGAATTAACCTAACTTGAATCTAATTAGGGTTGAATCTGAGCTAATTTGATTTAAATTAACTCAATTTGGATTTTGATTCTAGTTCAATTTGAGTTTTAACCCATCTACTTGATCAAATTAAGTTCATCTGGTGGTCCATCTGAGTACAAGCCCAAGGTTGGCTTGATTTGATAGGCTTGAAGGCTAGTCTATGAATGCAAACCTGAGAGTTGGCTTGATTTGGTAGGCCCAAAGCTAACCTATGGGTATAAGCTTGAGAGTTAGCTTGATTTAGAAAGTCCAAAGACTGACTTGTGGATGAGAGCCCAAGAACTGACTTGATTTGGTGGGTCCGAAAGCTAACCTATGGGTGTGAATCCACTAAAGGTTGGCCTGTAGATGCAAGTCCGAATGCTTGTTTGATTTGGTGGACTTGAAGATTGGCCACTAGGTGCGAGCCTGAGAGCTAGCTTGATTTGATAGGCTCAAGGGCTTACCTATGGATGCAAGCCTAAGAATTGATCTTATTTAGCAAGCCCAAAGGCTAATCTATAGATGTAAGCCTGAGGGCTGACTTGCTTTAGTAGGCCTCAAGGCTAACTTATAGTTATGGTAGATCCGAAAACTGACCTATAGTTACGATGGGCTTGAAAACTGACCTATGAATGTGGCAGACCCAAAGGCTAGTCTATAATTTTGACGGACCTAAAAGCTGACATATAGTTACAACGGGCTTGAAGGTTGATCTATTAATATTGCAGGCTTGAAGGCTAGCCTATAGTTGTGGCAAACCTAAAGATCGGCTTATAGTTGTAGTAGACCCAAAGGTTGACCTATAATTGTGACAAGCCTGAAGATTGGCTTATAGTTGCAACAGGCCCGAAGGTTGGCCTATAGTTTCAGCTAGCCCAAAGGTTGGTCTATTGATGCAGTGGGCCTAAAGATTGGCCTATAGTTTCGACGGACCCAAAAGCTGGTCTATTGATGTGTTGGTGGAGTTTTGTTGATGCATTAAGTCATAATTGATCACAGTATTGATGAAGTTTTGTCAAGGCACCGAAGGCCATCGGTGGTCATATTATTAATTAAGTTTCATTGACATGCTAAAGACAGGTGGCCACAGTGGTGAGAGCATGAAAATCGAGATAAGAAAACCTTTTCTTTTTTTTTTCTTATTGCAAGCTTGATTCTTTTTTTTTTTGCTAATAACTTTTGGCTCTATTTCTTTCCCTTATTCTTCTTTCTTCTTAACCTATGCTTCTCCCTCCTTCAACTGGGCCATGGTGGTTCAGATCTTCTCTCGAGCCAAATCTAGCTAGATTAGGTCACAACTAATGATGAGAGAGATGGGGAGAGGTAGTAGGATGGTTGGGTCACAATAGATGGACGGTTGGAGGTGGCGTAGGTTGGAAGGGTGTAGTAGGGTTTGACATGGGCAGGAAGTAGGTCTAGCGTGGACCAGCAATGAGGTGTGGGCCAAGCGGTGGAGTGACAGGTTTGGTAGTAGCCTACAGTGAGGTGCAGGTTGGAGGGCTCAAAGCGATAGTGGTTGGCATGGCGAGAGCATAGTGAGGTAGTTGTGGGAGGGACAGGGACTTGCAGCGAAGTTGGGATGCAAAGCTCTGATGTGAGCTTGGGCGGCCGGGATCAGCACAACGTGGTTAGAGTAGGCCAAGGCAAGGCAAACAATTGTGAGGTAACCAACAGTTCATGCAAGTGTGATGGGGAAGCCGAGTCATGGCGAGGTTAGAGCAAGCTATAGTGAAGTGGGTGGTGGTCTACGAGTGCGGTGAGGGTGGGTGTTTGTAAGATTCTTGATGGACTCTCACCTATGTGGTGTGGACATGGGTGAGATTCAGGGAAGGGCATGGTGGAGCTACTTGGTGCATTGGTTGCTTTGACGCAGGTGATAGTGTGGGCATTATCAGCGATGAAGGGGTGCTATGTCATGAAAGCAAAGGCTGGTAGGTTAGGGTTTTGGTGAGGAGGAGGTGACTGAGAGGGGAAGATCCTAGAGCTGAATGACTACCATGTGTGGGTGGTGCAAGGTATAGGAGAGAGAACTATGATAGAGGATGGCTAGGTCTGGCCATATCCAGCTAGACCCAGCCCTTGGTAGGATAGGGGAGTAGTAGAGGCTTGGGGTGAGGGAAGCAAAACAAAAGAGGTCAAGAAGAAGAAGAAGAAAACATAGATAAGAAATTACCTATTTCTATTTATGATTTCTTCTCTTCGCCCCTCTACATGGCCTCCTAATCCTCTCTCATTCTTCTCTTTATCTCAGTTTTTGGTGTAGGGTCTTCATCAATTTTTATAGGCCTTGAGAAGAATCAAAATCAAATCCCTAATTGGTCCGACTTTGGGAATTCATTCAATTATGATTTGTAATTTAGTTATATTTTTAATTTCTTGATTAGCATATAATCCATTAATTGGGATTTATTTTCTTGATAAAGAGATTTAGGATTTATACCATATTTAGATGTTGAATTTTTAGAGGGGATATTTATAAATTTTGCAGAAAATTTAGACCAAAATGTAATTTTGTGAATTTCAGGAGCTTTTTTATAAAATGGACCTATTTATGAAATTTTTGAAACTTTTAGGGTCCTTTTGTAAGAAAATTTCAGATAGGAACCTATTTGTAAAACTTAGTTGGTCCAAGAACCTATTTACATAAATTTTATATTTTTTCATTTCGGTCTAGAGGTTTTGGACCCAAGTATCTAGCCTACTCAACCTGCTTTAGTTTGAGTTTGAATTTTTTAACAATTCAAGTCCAAATTGAATTCAATTTTTGGTCAAACTTGATTGTAATTTAGGTCCAATTGAGTCCCACATTTAGGCCATAATCAAGTGTAATTAATTCTATATTCTGAATGAATTTTAATTAAACCTAATTTTTGGCCAAGATCAACTCAAACAAATACCCCCTTTACATCCACTTCGCAAGTTTTCTCAGTCAAGGGAGTGGATGCGAACAACAATTTTTTTGGTACTTGCCCTTTGCATCAATGTCCTAAGAGTGGATTTGAACTGCCACATGAATGTGAACCTGCTTCACCATATAAAAATGGGCTTGGTTTACCATGTGAGGGCAAACTTCATCTTATTGGCCTATATGACAACTTTTGAGGGAGATTTAAAATAAAAAATAAAAAATAAATTATGATTATAAACATAATTAAGCACCAATAAAAATTCTAAGCTAATTTCATTCAAAATTTCAATTACTTTCAATCAATCTTTAATCAACCATAAGTACAATAATGTAAATATAGATAAAAAAAGTGCACTGTGATTTTTATATGGTTTGAAGACCAATTGCTCCTACTCCATGGCCCTTGCCTTACTCTTGAGTACTTGAATCACTCCACCAGTGATGTTGTTTCTTAAGGTGAAACCAAGCCTTTACAAACTATTCCAAACCATAGTGTCATTTTCTTCAGGTGAAGCCAAGCCCAAGGCTTTGTTAGAGTAAAGTCACGCTTGAACAAACTAATTTTTCTCCCACCGAAAAGATTCACTCTATACCGAAGCATTTGTACCTTCATACTCCTAATACTTAGGAGTGTTTACAAGTTGAAAGAAAAAAGATAATACATTTTAAGTCACTATAAAATCACTCAAAGGTTGAGAACAAGGGCAATGGGGATTTGCTTTGAGATTGAAAAGTTCAGAGTATTTCTTAGATAGAAGGCATAGGGGCTTGATCTCTTCTCTAAATAATAAATAAAGTTGTAAAACTTATTAAGAGAATCCTAATCATGCCTATTTATATTTTATAGGTTGAAACAAGCCATCAGAGTGAGATTCCATAGTATGGTTTGTTCTAATAATAAAAAACTAGTCATTAGTTGTGCAAATTCTGCAAACCAAATGTCCATTTCTAAACTAAATGCTAGTTTCAATCAGAGTTGAAATCCTAGTCGGACATCCATTTTACAATTGGCCATCCGCATTGTAGTGCTACTGTATGTTATTGTAGCATTACAATAGCAAAGAAATGTCTGGTTCAGAAATGAACATCCAGTTCAATCGGTAAAGCTCTATTAAGAGATTCTTGTAGAACTCTATACACCTCAAAAATAAATCTTCAACTCGACTAAATAAATTAAAATCTAAACCTTGTTGAGCCAAACTTAAATTCTTGAGCTTTCTTTAAGCCATCTTCAAATCTTCAAGATTTATTCATTGATCCATTATTATGCCTCATCTTTAATGTATCCATTCAAGCTTGAGGCTTCTGAATGGGCTTGATCTTTATTTTGAGATTAGCTTGACTTCAAGCTACACGTGCTTAAGAAATCATCAAGTGTATGGTTTGGTCATCATTAAAACTATAAAGAGCAACAAATCTATCATGTGAAGTGGACTTGATCTACCACATAAAGGTGGAGTTGAGTTGTCACAATAAGTGGACTTGAGTTGGCATAATAAGTGAGCTTGATTTATTGCAATGAGTGAGCTTGATTTGCCACAATAATAGACTTGAGTTTCCACAATGAATGAGTTTGAGTTACCACAATAAGTGAGCTTAGTTTGCCATAATGAGTGAACTTGAATTGTCACAATGAGTGGGCTTGATTTGTCATAATAAGTGAGCTTGTGTTATCACAATAAGTGGACTTGAGATGCCATAATAAGTAGGATTGATTTGCTACAACGAGTGGACTTGAGTTGCTATAATGGGTGGACTTGATTTGTCATAATAAGTAGACTTAATTAGCCATAAGAAATGGACTTAATTTGTCACCAGAAGTGGACTTAATTTTTCACAAAATGTGGACTCTATTTGGCACAAGAAGTGCACTTGAGTTACCATAAGAAGTGTTCTTAATTTGCTGTAAGAAGTAGACTTAAGCTGCCACAAGAAGTGGACTTGAGTTACCACAATGAGTAGTCTTAAGCAATCATTATAACTAGACTTGAGTTGCTACAAAAGGTCGATTTGGTTTGGCATAAGGAGTGGACTTGATTTGCCATAGTGAGTGGACTTGATTGCTATAATGAGAGGACTTGACTGCCACAAGGAGTGGATTTGATTGGTGCAAAAAATAGATGAGATTTTGTGTCTATGTTTTACCTCGAGAAATATGAAGCGCATATTTGATCGGACATTCCTTTTTAAGAAAGTCAAATGTTCCATCATAGATAAAATATTATTGCTTTCTATTATTGTTGCCCCTAAAGGCTTAGGCATAATACCTCTTCAAGAATCAGGTATTGATCAGTGGCACAAGTCTTTCCCTTGAATCGAGGTTGATTTTCATCAGTTCATTGATGGTGGTTTGCTCCCTGTCTTCGAGTTCTGATGGAGTTTCATTTAGTTTGGGGATCATTTCTTCACTAAGTGTTTTGTCATAGTGAATGAGACTTGGCAAAGGTTTCTCGTTTGGCTTTGAGAGCATATTGGCTGCATCATGCCCCCTTTTTTCAGGTTTTGATGAAGCTTTGCTAAGGACTTCACCCTCTTGTGATATCTAGAGTACCATGACTAGCTTGATGCATATAGCTTGTATGTCAGAAGGTGCTGATGATATTTGATCAACCTCATTATTGAATAGAGGTCCTTTAAAATTATTCATTAAAATATTAGAGTAGGATATTTGTAGTAATAAGTTGAGTCAGTAAGTAAACACTCAGGTCAATGCTAATTGAACTGAGTAATCCATGCTGATAATTCATCCTCTAGAATGCAGAAAAGTAATCTTATGGAGTAATGCTCTCTTTTCTTTTCAATTATGATGCTGAAAGAAGCAAATGATGCAAAGTACATGTGTTTGCAAAAGATTTATAGAGATTCATTTTTGAAAATATTTAGCAAATAAGTAAGGTATCCTTTCGTCTTGGATTAAGGCCTCCTATTTCATTTGGTCTATTGAAGTTTAAGGATAATTTTGTCTCAGGATGTGGTAGGTCACCGACGGACCTTCATTGAGACCTTTTTCTAGCATAACATTTTCTTCAGGAACCTGTTATTCTAGCAACTTTACCACTTTCACCATATTTCTATTGGTTAGTTGCTTTTTTTGACTCAATTTTGATCTCGAATGCCTCTTAACCTCAATTTTCAAGGTTTACAGACCTGCAAATGTCATGTGTTACTTAATTTCTTGGGTAGTCTTTCTTGGCTAGTAATATACCGAGATGAGATTGGGTAAGTTCTCCTAATTCCGACATGTGATTTAATTTTCTCCCCCATTTTTTTGTCTTTCACTTTTTTTTACTTTTTAATCGTATTCCTCTTTGAGGATTTAAGATTTGTGGGCTTGCAGATACCAATTGGTCCTTACTCTTTGAGTCTGTCTCTCTTAATTTGGCTCTCCTTATGAGATTTATTTATTTAGGACTTTGTTTCTTATTGTTCATTTAGGGAGCGACCTTTTGTCTCTAGGAGGAGATTCCGAGGAGATTATTTTTTGATCTTAGCACTTTTTTCTTTAAAGCAACTTTTCTAATAGGATTCTAGGTACTTGTAGATTAATCACCATATTTCTAGACTTGTATTCCTGAAGTTAACTTAGGGCATTGGTGGGCGGGGGAAGTGCAGGAATTCCAACTCCATCATATTTCATTATCAACAATCTTTGCCTTCAAGCATTATCTTTATATTTTTCAGAGATCTTATCTTTAAGACAAAAAGTGACTCACCTAAATGCTAAAAGAACTTTTTATTTTATGTCTCTTAAAAAGTTTATTTTTGCCTCGAAAAGTATGAAATACACACTTGACTAGTCAATTTTGATTTGGCTAGATGTTTCATCATAGGCTAAAAATTTGTTTGTTTTGTGCTTTTGAAGCTTATGCAAATATTTGACTCTTCCATACTACAAATTTGGCGTAAGTAACCTTTTCCTTGTCTATTAATCACTCTAGCATTGGAAGATGGTATTACTCTTTTCTGAGCCGAAGAATATTAAACATGAATCGTTTTCTTGTTCTTCTCTAGCTCTTGTAACATTGTTAAGGAGTTGGAGATAGGGATTGTAGCATCTAGCTTCAAATTTGATCTGACATCCCAAAGTCGACTGAATGCCCTATTGATCCTTCCTTTTGGTAAGTTGTTGACAATCAAAACTAATTTTTGCCTATTGCTTTGTCTTTAAAAGATTGATACCCTAGTTTGTATTAATGTATCCTCCATTTTATCATCAAGATTTAGCACAATGAAATTTGGCCTTTACTACTAGAGTGAACATGGCCTTTGCCCCCTAGATAGATTTGGTGTATGCCCCCTTGGTGGACTTGATTTTTTGCTCCTTAGGTGGACTTGATCACTGCCCACTGGGTGGGAGGCGAAGGTTTGATCTGTACTGGGTAGGTGAAGTAGCCACTAGATCAATATTAGGGCAGTTTATAGGCGGGCAAAAAATTAATTTTTACCTATTATCAAGTCTCCAAAAGACTAATACCCTAATTTATGCTAATGGACTCTCTGTTTTGTCATTTAGAGTTGTCACAATGAATTTTAGCCTTTGCCCTTTGGATAGACTTGGTCTTTAGCCCTTGCATAAACTTGGTGTTTGCCTTCTTTGAGTGGACTTGGTCTTTTCCCACTGGATGGGAGAGAGAGATTGATCCATACTGAGCAGGTAGAGCAGTAACTAAATCAAAGATAGCATTGGCAATGCTAAGAGCAATGATACTATTGGTAAAAGTAGAAATACCATGCATGAGTTGGATGGAGTTGGACATAGTCTAACAGCTGAAATGGACTCCAATTACCCCCTCAGTGATTGTTATTTTATCATCAAGGTTTGATATAATAGCATTTAGATTTAACCCATTTGAGTGAGTTTGGCTCTTGCTCCTTGGGTGGACTTAGTCCTTGCCCCCTAGATGGGAGTCCTTTGCCTCTTGGATGGGAGATCCTTGCCCCTTAAATAGAAGATGAGGAATTGATTCATACTTATATGGACTCCAGTTGTCTCTGCGGCAATCGTTGGCAGGAGGATCACTTGATGATGCCATTTTTCCTTTCTTTTAATCAATTATTAGCTTTTAGTTTTTCTTCCTTTGATATGTGTCCATATTAAATAGGTTTCTTTACTTGGAGGAGAAGTCAAGTCTTATCGGTGTGCCAAAATTTATGACCAACTAGTACCATAAAGTGTTTAGTTCACACAACACACAAGTATGCCCCAAATAGAAAAAAAAAAGTCCCACTAGGATAGAACTGAACTGAGTCAATCCGAGTCTCACTAGGTGTGTGGGAATTTATCGGATCGATTTTAGTGGCTCGGAGTAGCAGAGACCATGGAAAGCGATCTCAATGCACAAATCAAAGTGTGTTTATTTATGTGCACTATCAGATGTTGTGAAAACATTGACTTTCAATAGGTATAAAACCCCTATTGTTGATTACCCTGATGATTGTTAGAAAACTCCTATAGTAGGAAACATAACTAATAAAATAGAGACACAAAAGAAAAGAAAAAATCATTGCTTGATTAATTTTGAGAGGATACATGACTTAAACAAGTGCATATCCTCACTTTATAATGAATTTCAATATAGGATTACAGAAAATGAGAAAGAAATAAAGTAAAAAAGAAAGAGTGGAGAAGAAGTCCTGATGTGTGCTGCGGTCCCACTCTCGTGAGCTGACCATGTGAGATCTTGACTCGGATGGATCTTGGCTTGATCCTTGATAGATGTTGATGGCATTGTCTAGTGGGACATAGAAGGATGGAAGAGTTTTCAATGGCTTCGAGTGTTGGCAATAACTTTTGGTCCCCTGATCTTAAGGTATTCCATAGCCTATGGGACATTGGTATAAACCTCTTTGGTTTGAAGTATTCCATATCTTGTGGTGTATCAATATTAAACTTTGAGATATTCCATAACCCATGGGGCACTAGTATTAACATCTTTGATTTTGAAGCATTCCATAGTCCATGAGACATCAGTATTAACTTCTTTTATTTAAGGTATTTCATAGCTCATGGGAGATAGGTATTAACCATTGAGGTATTCCATAGCTTAGGCATCGATATTAATCTCTTTGATTTTGAAGTATTCCATAGTCTTTGGGACATTAGTATTAACTTTTTTAGTTTGAGGTATTCTATAACCCATGGGATATTGGTCTTAACCTCTGAGGTATTCCATAGCCCATGGGACATTGGTATTAACCTTTTTAAATTTGAAGTATTTCATAACCCTTGGGGCATCGGTATTAACTTTTTTTAGTTTGAGGTATTTCGTAGCACATGGGGTGCATATGTTAATCTCTTTGATTTTTAAGTATTCTATAGCCCATGGGGCATTGGTATTAACTTATTTGGTTCAAGGTATTTCATTGCTCGTAGAGTATAGGTGTTAGCCTCTTTGATTTTAAAGTATTCTATAGCACATGGAGTATCAGTATTAACTTCTTTGGTTTGAGGTATTTCGTATCCCATGAAGTGTAGGTGTTAACCTCTTTGAGTTTGAAGTGGCATTATTCACTGCATGTGGAGTTGAGTAAAGGCTTAGAGTGCTACCAAAGGCTCTTGTAGAACACCTAGCGGGACTCAATTTGGTCTAATTTAGTTCTATTTGAACTAGCTCTGATTAAGGTCAGGGTGGTAATATCATATGTTATTCATAGCTTTGGAGTATTGCAAAAGGTTTAGCACATCCTGTGGGACTCAGTTTGACCTTATTTAATTTCATTTGAACTAATCTAGGTCGAGTTTGAGTTATGTTCAATATTCAGAACTCAATTTTAATTTGAGTATGTGCGATCAATTTTTGTAATTTAAAGTAGTAGAGACCTCGGGGAGTGACCTCGATGCACAAATCAAAGTTTTTTTAATTTCCGTATGCTATCAGGTGTTGTACAAATATTGACTTCTAATAAGTATAAGCTCCTGTTGTTAATTATCCTAACAATTATTAGGACCCTCCTAAAGTAAGAAACTTAGCTAATAAATTAGAGACATAAAAAAAGAAAAGAAAAAAAATTGATTGATTTTAAAAAATGATATATGGCTTAAGTAAGGGTATACCTCACTTTAAAATGAATTCTGACATGGAATCATAGGAAACATGAGAGAAATAAAGAAAAGAAAAAGAGAAAAAAGGAGCTCTAATATGTACTGCTACCCTACTCTCGTGCATTGAATCATGTGATGTCTGACTCAGATGAGCCTTGACTAGGTTTTTAAGGATGTTGATGATTTGGTTTGGTGGTATTGTCTAGTGGAATATGGAAAGAGAATGAGGGATGAAGTGATTTAAATAATAGTAATAACTTCTTTTAAGCTGAAGTATTTTCATTAGTCAATAAAGTATTGGTGATAACTTTATTTGTTTTGAAGTATTTATGTTAGCTAATTAGGTATTAGTGATAACTTTATTTGGTTTTAAAGTGTTTCTATAGTTGATGAGGTGGAGGTGATAACTTCACTTGGCTTTGAATTGTTTCCATAGCCAATGAGTCATAAGTAATAACTTCATTTAGTTTTGAAGTATTTTTATAGCCAATAAGGTGTAAGCAATAACTTCATTTGATTTTAAAGTATTTCCATAGCCAATTAGGTGCAAGTGATAACTTTATTTAGTGTTGAAGTGTTTTAATAGCCAATGAGGCATTGGTGATAATTTTGAGATTTAAAGTGTTCCCATAGCTGATAAATCATAGGTGATAACTTCATTTGGTTTTGAAGCGTTTCCATAGCAATAAGGCATAGGTGATAACTTCGAAGTTTGAAGTGTTCCCATAACTAATGAGCCGTAAATGATAATTTCATTTGGTCTTGATTTGTTTCCATAACTTGTGCAGTGTAAGCAATAACTTTATTTGGTTTTGAAGTGTTTTCATAGCCCATGGGGCGTAAGTGATAATTTTACTAATTTAGAAGTATTTTCATTGCTCGTGGGGTGTAAACAATAACTTTATTTATTTTGAAGTGTTTTTATAACCAATAAGACATAAGTAGTAACTTCATTTGGTTTTGAAGTGTTTCCATAGCTCATAGGGCATAAGCACTAACTTCATTCATTTTAAAATGTTTCTATAGCCAATGAGGCGTAATCAATAATTTCACTAATTTTGAAGTATTTTTATAACCAATAAAGTGTGAGCGATAACTTCATTGATTTTGTAGTAGTGTTACCCACTATTTGTGATGCTGGGCATATTATTAGAGTGCTGCCAAAGGCTTTTGTACCATACCTAGCGGAACTTATTTTGACCTAGTTTAGTACCACTCGAATTAGTTTTAGTTCAGGTCAGGATGGTAATATCACTTATTATTCATAGGCTTAGAGTATTGCGGAAGGTTTAGCACACCTAGTAAGACTCAGGCTGACCCTATTTAGTTCCATCCGGACTAATATGGTTTGGGTTCAAGTTCATTTTGGAATTAGTTCAATGTTCAACACTCAATTTTAATTTGAGTTTGAATTAACTTAACTCAATGTGTAAACCTTGATTGAATTGCGATTCACTAAGTTCTTCCTAAAAGATAGCGATACGTTCCAATTTTCTATTCATAAAAACTTTGGTGATTGGGATCACACTAATGCTTCATGACATGATAAGGGGAATCATATAAAACATCCATTCTCAAAATTAGTATTGATAGCAAATATTCAGTTTGCAATAACGAATTCAATTCATCAACCTTGTTAGAATATTTGTCAAATACTGATTATCAACTCTAGTTGGAGTAGTGCAGATTTTAATTTGAGTCTCACTTGATTTAGTTCAATATTCAAAACCCAATTTTGGCTCAAGTTTGATTTCATTTGATTCAGGTTGAGTTTGACCTTGTGTTGGACCTTCATCGGGTTCCTGTTTACATCTTGATGGACTTTGGTCCAAGTTCAAGTCAATTTGGTTTAACTTGATTTTAATTTAGGCTCAGCCTGGTTCTTGTTTGACTTTGAGTTTGACCCTTTAATTTGAACTTGATTTAACCTAATTAGGATTTGATTTGAGCTTAATTCGATCAAGATTAGATTTGATTTAAACATAATTTGATTTTGAATTAACCTAATTTAAATCTGATTAGGGTTGAGTTTGAGCTTATTTAGTTTAGATTAACTCAATTTGGATTCCGACTCCAGTTCAGTTTGAGTTTTAGTCCATTTATTTGATCAATTTGAGTTTATTTGGTGGTTCATCTAAGTTAATTTGATTTTGAATTTAATGTGATTGAGTCACTTCATATTAATCAATTTGACTTAAGAATCCTTGGCTATCATAATAAGTTTTGATCAGCCGAAGGTTGGCTTATAATTTTGGTGAGCTAAAGACTAACCTATAATTTTGATGAGCTTGAAGGTTAGTCCATAGTTTTGATAGGCCCAAAGGCTTGCCTAAGTTTGATGGGTCGAAAGGCAAGCCTATAGTTTTGGCGAATTCAAAGACTGGCTTAGTTTTAGCAGACTCGAAGACTGACCTATAGTTTCGGTGAGTCCAAAGGCTGATATGTAGTTTCAATGAGCCCAAAGGCTAACATATAATTTTAGCAAGCCCAAAGGCTAACTTATAGTTTCAGTGAGTCCGAAGGCTAATATATAATTTTAGTGAGTCAAACCCAAAGTCTAGCCTATAGTTTTAATAGTCCCGAAGGTTAGCATATAATTTTGATGGGTCCGAAGGCTTGCCTATAATTTTGGTGGACCAGGTCTGAAAATTGACTTATAGTTTCAACGAGTCCAAAGATTGACCTATAGTTTCAATAAGCTCAAAGGTTGGCCTATAGTTTCAATGGGCCCGAAGGCTGGCCTGAGTTCGGCAAGTCCAAATACTGGCTTATATTTTTGGCGAGCTCGAAGGCTAGCCTATAGTTTTTACAGACCCAAAGGCTGGCCTAGGTTCTGCAGATTTGAAAGTTAGTGTATAATTTCGACAGATCCAATGGTTGACTTATAGTTTCGATGAGCCTGAAGACCGACCTATAATTTTGGTGGGCCCAAAGGCTAGCCTATAGTTTTGGCGAGCCCGAAGATTGGCCTATGGTTTCAGCAGGATCAAAGGCTGACCTAATTTTGATAGGGTTGAAAGCTAGCCTATAGTTTCAGCAGGTCTAGCCTAGATTTTAGTGGGTGATCGCGGTGCTAACCGATAGGTGGCTACGATAGTGATGGCACAGAAATCAAGGCACGAGGATCTCTTTTTTTTTTTTCTTCTTATTTTCTCATAAGAACTTCCAACCCTTTCTTTTGTACAGTTGGCCACAACTCCTTTTTCTTTCTTGGTTAGCAATTTTTTTATATTTTATTTTTTTCCCTTTTCTACTCCTTTCTCCTCAAGCCCACACCTTCTTCTTCAAAAACCTCCTAGATCATGGCCTGATCTCTTGATCTCATGGCTAGATCTAGCCTTGCTTTAGCAGCAGGCAATAAGGGGGAGTCTCAGAGCTCACCTCCCCCTTCTTCTTCAGTTTTAGGACCAAATCCGATCAGATCTTGGTTGGATCTAGCCACAAATAGGTGGTGGCACATCAATAAAACTCTCGAGATAGGAGCTAGGTGGAGGGCATGTGTAGGCTATGTGATTTGTGAGCTTGAGGCAGTAGCTAAAGGTTGGGCGTATGTGAGGTTGTGAGGAGCTTGTGTAGGAGGGAGGAGAGTGCCTGGCAAGTGGCCATGGTTAGAGATCGAAGGTGGTGCTAGGGGGATGAGTTGGGTGGTTGCACGGATGCGGTAGTCGGAGTGGTAGAGAAACATGAAGGAGGTCAAGAAGAAAGGAAACGAAGCAGGGAGTAAAAAAGAGTACCTATCTCTGATTTTTTTTTATTCTCCCTCCATGATGGCCTCCTGATCCTCCTCTAGTCCTATTCTAACCTTTGTTGTGCTTTTTTTTAATGAAGGGTCTTCATCAATTTATAGGTCTAGAAGAGGAATCAAGATCAAATTTTTAATTAATTTATTTTGGAATGTGATATGATTATAATATTTGATCAAAATTGTGCTTTCATGTTTTGGGATTGATATGTAATCCATTGATTGGAATTTGTTTTCTTGATGAAGAAATTTAAAATTTTACTATTTTCTCAATGTTGAATTTTTAGGGGCTTATTTACAAATTTTTCTGAAAAATTTGGACCAAGATATAATTTCATAAACTCTAAGATCTTTTGTAAAAAAAATATATTTATAAAAGTTTAAAATCTTTTGGGGTCTTTTTTAAATAAAATTTAGACTTATTTGCAAAGAAAAGTTTTCAGGGCTTATTTACAAAAGTTAAAAATTTTAGAAATTTATTTGTGGATATAAAATTTTGAGAGTTTTATTCACAAACCCTAGATTTTGCCGGGATTGATGCAAAATTTTAGAATTTTTAAGGATTTTTTGTAAAATTTTTATTTAAATTTATTTGGTCCAGGGACCTATTTGTGCAAATTTTATATTTTATTTTTTTCCCAAATATGTGATGAACTTTGGACCCAATTTTGGTCCAAATATCTGGCCTAATTAGCTTGCTTTAATTTAAGCCCATATTTCTCAATAATTTAAATCCAATTTAAACTCAATTTTTGTTCAATTTTGATTAAGATTTAGGTCCAATTGTGGCACTATTTGGATCACAATCCAATGGCTTTCAATTCTATATTTTGACTAAATTTTAATTAAATCTAATGTTTAGCCAAAATTGACTCAAACAAATGTCCCTTTAGCATCCACTTCACCAGTTTTTTCAGCGAGATGAATGGATCTGAATAAAAATTTTAGGTGCTTGCCCTTTGTGTGATCATCCTAAGAGTGAATTTGAGTTGCCGCATAAATGTTGATTTAGTTACCACACGAAAGTAGGCTTGGTTTACCATATGAGAGTGGACTTGATCTGCCTCATAAGACTAGACTTGAATTGCTATAATAAGTGGACTTATATTGCCATAATGAGTAGATTAGGGTTGTCATAAAGAGTGGATTTGAGTTGCCATAAGGTGCGAGCTTAGTTTGTAGCATGAAAATGGGCTTTATTTACTATGTGGGGATGGACTTGATTTTGTTACATGGAAGTGGACTTGAGTTGCCACAATGAGTGGACTTGACTTACCACAAGAAGTGGACTTGAGGTCGCACAATGAGTGAACTTGATTTGTATGAAAATCAGATTGCCATGTAAATGTGCGGTTGATGTCCATGCAAAATAGACTTGAATTACCACAAGAGTAAACTTCACTTGTCATTCAAATATGGGCTTGATTGCAACATAAACAACCTTGAATTGCTACAAGAATGGACTTGATTCACCATGATGAGTGGACTTATTTTACCATAATAAATGGACTTGAGTTGCCACAAGGAGTAGACTTGATACATCATAAAGAGTGGACTCGATTTGCCACAAGGAGTGACTTTGATTTGTCATGAGAAGTAGACTTGATTTGCCATACAAGAAGTGGACTCGGATTGCCATGTAAATGTCGGTTTGATGGTGCAGCAAAATGGACTTGAATTACTACAAGAAGTGGATTTGATTTGCCATTTAAATACTGGTTTGCTCACACATGTAAAATAAACTTAATTGCCACAAGAGTGTACTTGATCTATCATTTAAATATGGGCTTGATTGTCACATAAAATAGACTTAAATTGCAATGAGTGTGGACTTGATTTGCCATTCGACTATAGGCTTGATTGTCACGTAAAATGGACTTGAATTGCCACATGGGAATGGACTTAATTTGCCACAATGAGTGAATTTTGATAGGGTCGTGGGCTCGATCATTACAGAAATTAGGTAAAATTTTGTATCCATGTTTTGCCTCAAGAAACATGAAGTGCATGTTTGATCAGATATTCTTTTTTGAGGAAGTCGGACGTTTCGTCATAGATAAAACATAGATATTTTTGGATGTTGTTATTCCCCCCGGAGGCTTAAGCATAATACATTTCAAGGAATCGGGTGTTGATTGGCAGTATAAACCTTTCTCCTTTGTCATTAATCAGTTAGCAGGATCCCCCTTCAATATCTTTTCAACGATATAAGGGCCTTCCTAATGAGCCTCGAGCTTGTTTTTTCTTATTTTGGTTTGGGATTATGGGTCTTTTTAAGACCAAGAGCATTTGTCGCTTCTAGGAGGATCCGAGCTGGGCCATCTTGTTGTAGGCCTTGGACATTTGTGCTTAATACATTTCTAGGTTTTTTTTGAGCTATAAGTCTTATTTCATCCAAATAGTCTAGCTCATCTAGGTAAAGACAAATATTATCTTCTTTGGTAATTTTGTCTTGCAAAGTAATTTTGAGGGAGAAAATTTATACTTCCAGCGGTAAGATTGCCTCAGTCCCAAACACCAATGTATATGGCATTGATTGAGTAGGAGTTTGAAATATGGCGCGATAAGCCTATAGTACTTTAGAAAGCTTTTGGTGCTAGTCTTTCTTGTTTCTGGCAATGACTTGTTGAACACCTTAGCAAGCCTATAGACTCTTGCATTGTAGACAAATCAATATCTCTAATTTATCTTATGATGATACGTGAATCATCCTACCTTGAAGCTTTTGAAGGATGGTCCATTGTTGGAAATGATCCTTTGAGGGACATTGAATTGGTATAGGATATGTTCTCGAAAAAATTAAATAATAATATCTACTTTTAACTCTTTTAATGGAATCTCTTTAGCCAACTAAGAGAAATGATCAGTCACTGCTAGTATGAAGTAGTTGCCTGTAGAAGAAGATAGTTCAATTGGATTGATAATATTTGTACCTCATATCTCGAATGACCATGAAGGCACTGTTAGATGTAGACAATTTGAGTGTTGATGAACGAAGTCACATTGAATTTGGCATAGATGATATTTTCTCACATATTTGATGTAATTTCTTACTATCATGGGTCAGTAATAGCCCATGTGCTTGATCTTTATCATCATTTTCAGGCCCGATTAATGAGCCTTACAAACTCTAGAATGCATCCAATACATGACTTCTTTGACTTTGTTGTCCGAGAGACAATACAAAAGTAGTTGATCAAAGGATCTTCTATAAAGAGTGTCATTGATAAGTAGAAAGCACACGACTCTCTTTCTAAGTTGTATCAGTACAGATTTATCTTCTGGGAGTTCTTCACCTTTCAGATAATTGGTGAATAGTATTCTCTAATATGTGATATCTTCTATTAGTTTAGATTCAGTCTTCTCATGAGTTCTTGAGCCTTTTCATGGTATTTGAGAAGCTCAGATTTGTGGACTTTATATTCACCTTAGACTTGGCTGATAACTAATTGTGAGTCACCAAAAATATGTAGGCATGATATTTCCATATTGAGGGTCATTTCCAATTCTGCAATTAGAGCTTCATATTCAGCTTAGTTGTTTGTATATGATTTGGAGAGGGAATAGGGATATCATAAAATGCCTTCATTTAGAGTGACCTAAATAAGTCCAATGCCCACTTTGATTTGCAAAAGTTTTAGTTTGATCCCTAGTTTGATGGATGATACTCCATCAAAGTATTACTTCTAGTAAGGTTTTCCTTTTTCGACCAAAAGGATTTTTTCATCACGGAGCTTGCAACTCAATGGAGAATTGACCAATAATGGATAAACTATGAGAAAATCGGCAAGTGCTTTCCCTTTGACCACCTTTAGTGAGTAAACTTGATATTGTATTGCTAGCCTACTAGTGAGTACAGGTTTAGTATCAAGAAAGAAAATAATGCCTCAACTTTCTGGCTACAAATAAGAGCATCAGACAATACTTTTTAATAAGAAAGTAATTACTTTTTGCTCCCACTAGCATTCTACTCAGATAGTAGTGTGTGTTTTCTATTCCCCCTCTATTATTCTAAGGAAGAAGTGCCCCTAGGGATCCTTCTATTGTGGCCATATATAGGATAAGGGGTTTTTTAGGTAGAGATGCTACCAAGACTAGTGGCTTTGGGAGATACTTCTTGATCTCTTCAAAGACTTGTTGGCAGTATAGATTCTAAATGAATGGAGTCTCTTTTTTCATCAAATCGAAAAAAGGCTTGCATTTTCTAGAGAGATTTGAAATGAATCTCCTTATGTATGCAAGTCGGTCTTGGAACGATCTCAATTACTTTAAGTTGTTGGGTAGTGGCATATCTAAGATAACTTTTATCTTAGATGGATTGATTTCAATCTCTTAGTATCTAATAACAAAGCTAAGTAATTTTCCCAATAACACTCCCAAAGCACACTTCTTAGGATTCATCTTTAAATTATATTTTCTAAGATGGTCGAACACCATCGTAGGTCTTAGATGTGCCTATCTTTGGACTTAGTCTTTATCACCAAGTCATCCACATAGTATTCCACCAATTAGTGTATGATGTCATCAAATATTTGGTTCATGTCCCTTTGATAAGTGTTGCCCACATTCTTGAGTTTGAAGGTCATCACTTTGTAACAAAATATGCCAATTAGAGTTTGGAAGGCCTATGTTTCTCTTTCTCAGGATGCATCTTGATTTAGTTATACTCTGAAAAACTATCCATGAAGGAGAATATTTCAAAGTCGGTCATATTGTCAATCATGATTTTCATTATCAGTAACAAAAAAAATTGGACATACTTTATTCAAGTCTCTATAGTCCACACAAATAAAAATTTGGACATTCCTTTTCTTGATTGGCATGATACTTGCTATCCAATATGGGCATTTTTCCTCTTTGATGGAGCTTGCCTCAATCAGTTTCTTCATTTCTTCTATCACCTTCTATTCTATGTTGAGTTTTATCTCCCTAGGTGCTTGTTTGATAGGTGAAAGCTTGGGATTAATGGCTAACTTGTGGATTATAACTTCATGATCTAGTCCAAGCATCCCCTTATAGCTCCATACAAAGCAGTCAATGTACTCTTGGAGTACTATTTTAAGCTGAGTTTGGCTTTTCCCTGAGAGTTGAGTGCTAATGAAAGTCAATTTGTGATCCTCCTCTGAGCTTAGTTTGATCTCCATCAGTTCATCAACTGTGGCTTTCACCCCATCCTTAAGTTCCAATAGAGCTTCTTCACCAAGTGGTTCATCATGTTGAGGGAGATTTGTCAAAAGTTCATTTGAGAGTGTTTTGACTACTTCATGGCCCCTTTCTTATAGTTCTGATGAAATTCTACCAAGGATGTCACCTTCTTGTGATGTCTAAAGAGTTATGGCCATCTCGGTACATGTGTTAGGGGATATTGATATCATTTGCTTATCCTAAATAGTAGAGAGAGGTCTAATGGTGACCATGAGGCATGTGTAGGCATTTGGAGTAATATAACCCAATCCCTTGGTGTTCTTATCTCGTCTTTTAGGAATGTAAGCATAGGTCTAATGGTGACCATGAGGCATGTGTAGGCATTTAGAGTAATATACCCAATCCTTTGGTGTTCTTATCTCCTCTTTCAGGAATGTAAGCACACCCTTGGGGTGGATTTCATAGATTCTTAAAGAAATCACTCCCTCGCTTTATTTGTGGACATCCACAACCAAATTTGTTAATTATCTGATGAAGCTAGTCTAAGAAATATTTAGGCATGACTATTGGTTGATGGTCATCATTATCCACTGGATCTTCAATTCCCAAGATTTCATGTATGCTTGGTATACAAGGGATTGCCTTCTAATATAGTATTTCCTTTTCTCCTTTACACCATGGATAAATATAGAAAATCGTTAAATTTTTCACGATATTGATACTTAACTCATCTAACAGCTTAAATAAGCCCTTTGGAACTTTAGTAACAAAGAAGGGTAACTAGCTAGGCAAACTTGCAGGGCTTCTTTATCTGAAGATCTAGGTTAGAGTCACTTCCTAAGTGAGGAGGAGTGAAGATCATGTGAGCAATCTTTTGTTTTACTTGACTAATAGAATTAGACTCTTTAGCAGTATGGAATCTTTGGTAGTATTTTACATTATCATAATGTACTTCATGAACATCAAAAGGATGTACATCTCCATCCATTTGGTGTTCTTTACTATCCTTGAAGTATTTGAGGTATTGATGTAGGGTTGATGGTACTGCTTTATTTTTATATAGTCATGACCTCTCTAATAATGCTTTGTATGATGCATCGATATCAATCATATAAAACTTGGTGTCTGTCATCAACTTGCTTACTTTTAGAGGGATAGTTATGGCTCCTAGAGCTCATTGGCTATTTTGATTAAACCCTTAGATGGTTATAATCTCGGATGATAAGTGAACTTATCTAAAGTTAGAGTTCTTAGAGTCCAGAGAGTTATCAAATTGACTGAGGAACCTAGGTCAATCAAAATGCCATTGATCTTGATCCCATTGTTGTTCCCTGTGCATACAATGGTCTGTTGTCATATGTTATTCTAGATAGCATGTCATCATTTATGAAAGTGATGGTGGGAATTTGACGTACATACAAAAACTCCTTCGTCTTCTCTTCATTAAAGTATACTTAATAGTTGATTGAATTCTACAAGACTGGTACTAGTGTATTCATTAAGGCATCAAACACACTTAGTATAGCAGGAATCTTCTTGAGGTAGACTACTATGTTGTATTCCACCTTTTTGAGTGCGAGTTTAGCTTGCAAAGGCTCGATGTCCTCATTTATCTAAATTTTCTTTTCCTTATTCTTAGGGATATTCTTGTCTCTAGGCATTAGAGTTTGTCTCGGAGGTAGCACCCTTCCACCTTGGAGTTATATCTAGTTTGTCCTTAGTTGAAATATGGCATCATGCGACTAATAAGGCTCATCTTTGGAATCACTATAAAGGCTAATCATGTGACAAGAGGTAGTGAACCCTTGTTCCTGGTTAATAATTTCCTAAATGTCTTTGGAGGATGTAATTGGCTAATAATCTTCCCATTCAATATCAAAATTAGGCACGTGGGGTTTTCTCGTAGAGAGGTCTTCAGAGACTTTGGATAAATCCTTCTATTTTATCTATTGGCATAACCTTCTTCATGACTTTGTATTTAGAATGTTTCTTCCTTGGGCTTTAGCATTAGCCCATTTTATCCTCTCCTAGAATGCCTACTTCCTCCTTTGGCACTTACTGGTGTAGGACCTTTCAAAGCGATCATAAAGTTATTCTGACTTAGACAAAGAATCATATTCATCATCTATGCCTTGTATACATAATTTTTCTAAAGTTAGGAAAGCACATCCTTCCACAAGTTCTAGGATTGGGACCTTACCAAACATAGTGGGTTGAGCATTTATAGCTAGATTGCCTCTTATCAGTGTTCACCTCAAATGTATGACTTTTCATGCAACAAGAGGTTATAGACTTAGATAATTCTCTTTGATAGTGTTTAGCTTTCTTGACTCGTCCTGGAGTAAATGACACAAGTGATCATTCTGATCCATGGAGGGTTGGTAAGTAATTTCTAACCACTCCTATAGGGCCTTTTGCATGACTTTGGCTTTTCTACTAGTATCTTCTTCATCTTCTCAACTTCCTAACAGAGCATGGTAGTCGTATATGCCATGCTTTCCATGCGGGCAGCCATAGCTTTGATGTTCTTGTTCAGTATTTGCATTTGCCCCTTGACAAATGTCATGTTAGTTGTAGCTAGTTTTTCATAGTATCTAGCTATAGTTTGAGCACATCATAGTCGTACTCACGGGAGAACCACTCTCTAAGATAGTCATTTCGAGAGCAGCCCCTGAGGAGACCCACGAGATCTCTCATTTCATCAGTAACATCCCTAGTAAGTTTATTCACTTCTTCTCATTTTGAGTCCTAAATTTCATCATTATTGAAGCAACAGGCCAGGGATAAACTTGGTTGTAAACCTCTAACAGTAAATATAATGGATCATGTTACCACTGAAAGTTCACTTCCTCTATCTCCCACATCAAGGTCTTCTAGTAGAGCTCTAAGTTCAGAGAAGAAGTCCTCAAGAGTTAGTTAGCTTATTTCTCCTTCGATATATTCGTCTAGCGTATCGATGTATTTTTAGATGGCTAATTTCTTGACATTGTATTCATCTGGTTGAACCAACTTCTACTTCTTGCTTTTGTTCTTTTTATTCTTTATGCTTTGAGCAGGTGAGGTAGTTTGCTCTAGTGAGGCTTTCTTTGTCACCATCTTAGGCTCTTCGGAGCTTTTAGTCATCTTCTTCATTAGCTTTTGTAGCCTTTTTGAAATGTAGATATTATATAAGTGTCTTTGTTTGAGGGCATATTGTGCTTCTCCCCTAAAGAGGAACTTAGTAAATGGTTTATGGTCTGGAATATGGTAGTATGATTGATGTGTTTAGTGGGTATTTTAAATAGAACTGCCTTTGAGAGAGTTAGCTTGCCCTCTCGGTATTACTTTTCGACCCAATCCTTGAATACAAAGTAGTTTTCAATAGTATGACCCAACATTTTGTGGTAAGGATAGTAGTTTGGGTGATCCTTTTTTTCGTCTCATTTGGGATTTTTCATTTTGAAAGTTAAAGGCATAATTGTAGGACATCTTGGAAGATTTTACCTACTCTCTCTCTCTCTCTTTTAAAAGAATATTTCTTTTTGAGCTTTTGCTGGAGATCATTGGATCATTCTACTTTCCCATCTCCTTCAAAAGTTGGCAATTTCTGAGGATTATCCTTATTCATGGTCTGATTTGGAGATTTTTTTTTCTCAGTTGCTATGAATGCAGCCCTCACATTCTTGGAAGGCTTTCCATGCTTGACCTTATCTTTTTTCAGTTTGAAATTTTATGAACTAGATAAGGTTGGTGGGCTAATCCTTTTCAACTTCTTGACTTCCATAATAAGGTCTTAGAAGATGTAGATAGAAGAGATGCTCAAATAAGGTGTCATCCACTCTCTTCTTATGTTGTCGAGGACTAGGTTCACCACCTCAAATTGACTAATGGCTTATTTACACTTAATGTTGAGATTTCTTCACCATATGATGTTATCCAGAATTGACTTATTATTGCATTTTAGTGTTCAAACAAGGTCTATAATAGTCATCTTATCGCTGACTCCTTCAACTTGATTCGAAGAACCTCTTTCATGTATGTCCAAGTTTGTATGAATTCTAGCTGCAAATTGGAATACCACTCAAATGATACTCCTATCAAGCTTGCTAAAAATTGACGAAGTAATAACGAAGGACTATTAATTAAATCCCTATATGGATTCATAAAGTAAGCTATGTACTATTTAGGATTACCCATGCCATTAAATTATTTGAAACTAGGCACTATATAGCCTCTCTGATATGGCACTAGGTCATGATGGCTAGGATATAGTTTATCAACATCATTTATCCTTCTCATCTCACATCTTTGTCCCAACTGTGCAGCCACCATTCATTGCACCTACTGTTATATATATGTTGGGAGTTTCATGTTATAGGGATCCCTAAAATCAGGGATTGGATATCTCGTGCTAGAGGAGGTGCTTATGAAGGACCTACATTTTCATGGATCTCATCTATAGGAAATGCACCTTTCACCACCTCTACTGTTTGAGATGGTTATTGCGATCATTCCAACTTATCAAGCTTTTGACTCTGTGGGATTGATTTTAGTGGTCCGAGATAATGGAGACCCTGGGAGCAATCTCAAATCACAAATCAGAATTTGTCTTGATTGAAGTGTGTTATCAGGTGTTGTGGGAATATTGACTTCCAACAAACGCAAG
The DNA here is from genome assembly GCA_005019695.1 of Trichopus zeylanicus subsp. travancoricus. Classification (NCBI taxonomy): domain Eukaryota; kingdom Viridiplantae; phylum Streptophyta; class Magnoliopsida; order Dioscoreales; family Dioscoreaceae; genus Trichopus; species Trichopus zeylanicus. The sequence continues at coordinate 183,359 of RXID01015677.1, read as the reverse complement.
CCCCCTATTGTTAATTACCCTAACAATTGTCAAGAAGCTCCTCCCATCCTTTACCACGTGGGGTTGCAGCAACTTTATTTATTATTATTTTTTTGACTTTTCTCCTTCTTCCCTAATTTCCTCTTTCTTTATTTTTTTTTTTTTACTTTTCTTCATCTTCTCCATAAAGGCAACCCATGCCCTCTTTTTTCTTCTTATTCATAACCTCTACCGGGCCAAGGTGGCCCAACTTCTTCTCAGGGTAGATTAGACGAGGTGGCAATCCTAGTGGCTAGACGGCCATAATTCGACTTGAGGGGGTTCTGGCAGCTCCAAGGAGAAGGTGGAGCTTTGGAGTGGTAAAGAAGCATGACTCTAGCATGGAGAAGAGGTGGAGCTTCGACGGGGGCTTGCTCGCTGGGTGGTGTGAAGCTTGGAAGGTGCTATTCATTGGGAAGAGGGTGGCTAGCACGCGGGAGATCATCTCCATGAGCAGATAGCCGATGGGGCTGGAGCCCTAGGTGAGCTGAGGGCATAAGGCACACAAAGGAGGTCAGCTGCAGGATAATGGGAGCTAGGCCACAATGGTGTGGCAAAACAAATGCCATCACCAACCAAGGTAGGAGGAGAGGGGTCTTGGCCTGGTGAAAGGAGCTCTAGTGGTAGTCTGGCTGCATGCTGCTAGTGGTGCAGTCGGGCAAGCCGGGTAGAATGTGTGGGGCTGGGATAACTACATGGATGGAAGAGAGAAAACCCAAGGCATAGAAGAGAAGAAGAGAAGAAGGAAAGAAAAAAAAAAACTAAGTCAGAACTCTAGACCTTACTATCTTCTCATTGATTTTCCTTTCTTTTCTCTTGTGAAGGTTCACTAATCCTCCTTGCTTTTTGCCTCTTCTCCCTCATTCTTTGTCATTTTGATCCCTCTTCATGTCTTTTTTTTTGTTGTAGGCTCTCATCAATTCATAGGCCTTGAGAAGATTTAACACCAAATCGAGAAGAATTGCAATCAAATTTTCAATTGGTTTGATTGTTAAATTTAGTTGGATGGTGATTGGCATGTTGTAGTGATTGTAATATTTGATTGAATTGTATTTCCATGTTTTGCGATTGGTTGTGATTCACTCGATTGGGATTTATTTTCTCGTTGAAAATCTTCAAATTTTATAACATTTTCGAATGATAAATTTCTAGGATGTTATTTATAAATTTTCTCAAAAAATAGACCAAAATATAATTTTATAAATTCCAAGGATTCTTTGTAAAAAATATATATTTGTAAAAATTCTAAAATTTTTAGGATTCTTTTTGAACAAAATTAGGACATATTTATAAATACAAATTTTTGAGGATTTATTTGCAAATTTTTTAGAAAAGTTGAGACACAATGTTATTTTATGAATTCAAAGGGTCTTTTAGCAGAAAGAATATCTGTGAAATTTTTAGGGTTCATTTTGAATAAAATTTGAGCTTATTTTCAAATAAATATTTTCAAGAGATTTATTTGTAAATTTTAAAAATTTTGAGGTTTTTTTGTGAAAGTTAGAAATTTCAGTAATTTATTTGCGAATATAAAATTTTGAGGGACATATCATAAATCCTAGATTTTGCAAAAAATAATTTAAAATTTCAAAACTTTCAAGGACTTTTTCGTAAAATTTTCATTTCAGGGACTTATTCGTAAGAAAAATCAACCCAGGACTCATTTATAAATATTTTATAATTTTTATTTTAGTTCAAATATTTGATGAATTTCAATCCCAATTTTCGTACAATTACCTCACTCAATCAGCTCTCTTTAATTCAACCCTAAATTTTCCAACAATTCAAACCCAAATTAAACCTAATTTTTGGTCGAATTTGATTACGATTCACTCCAATTAAGTCCCATATTTTCATAACAATCTAGTGATATTTAATTCTATATTTTGACTAAATTTTGATTAAATTTAATTTTTGGTCAAAATTGACTCAAACAAATGCCCCTTCGCATCAACTTTGCGAGTTTTCTCCGTGAAGAGAGTGGATGCAAACAAAATTTCCAAGTGCCAACGCTGTAGGAATTGATCATGTGTGTTTGAACCGCTACGCGGAGTAGTCTTGCATCATTGCAGGGAGTGGATTTTAAGCTGCCATGCTGAATGAATTTGATTTTGCCACATAAAAGTGAATTTGGATTTTCACATGAAAGTGGACTTGACTTGTTATGTGAAAGTAGACTTAGTTTGTCATGTTGAGTGGATTTGACTTACCACAATGAGTGGGCTTGATTTGCCACATAGAGTGAGCTTGAGTTACCATAATGAGTGAATTTACTTTGACGCATGGAAGTAGGCTTAGTTCGCAATAGGAAGTGAACTTGATTCACTACGTAGAAGTGGACTTAATTTACTATGTGAAAGTGAACTTGGTTTGCCATGTAAAAATAAATTTTCTTTCCTACGTGAAAGTGGACTTATATTACCATGTAGAAGTGGACTTGGGTTGCCATGTAGAAGTGGACTTAGTTTGCCATGTGAAAGTGGACTTGGTTTAGCAAGTAGAAGTGGACTTATGTTGTTACATGGAAGTGGACTTATACACCAAGTAGAAGTGAACTTGGGTTACCACATAGAAGTAGGCTTAACTTGTTACATGAATATGGACTTATATCGCCACATAGAAGTAGACTTGAGTTGCCACGCGAAAGTGGGCTTAATTTGTCACGTAAAAATAGACTCGGGTTTTCACATGAAGGTAGACTTGATTTACCACAATAAGTAGGCTTTTCTAGGATGTAGATTTAACCATCACACAAAATTGGGCGTGATTTTGTGTCTATGTTTTACCTCGAGAAATATTGAGAGCATGTTTGACCAGACATTCCTTTTTAAGAAAGTCGGGCATTCCATCATAGACAAAATATAAATACTTTTGGCTATTATTGTTGTTACCCTTAGGACTTAGGCATAATACCTTTTGATAAATCGACCATTGATTGGTGGAATAGACCTTTCCCTCTTATGATCGATCGACTGGTAGGATCTCTCTATTTGGCTCAAGCTTGCCTTTTTTATTTCAATTTGGGATTATGGATCTTCTCAAGACTAAGGCCATGACTCTATTTTGGAGGAACCTAAGCCAAGCCATCCTATTATAGGCCTTGGACATTTGTGCTCAATATATTTTCAGGTTTTGATAGGTTGTAAGATATTTCTCATCCAAGGAGTCTAGCTCTTTAAGGTAAAGATGAATATTGTCTTCTCTTGTGATTTCTTCTTGTAAGACAATCCATAGAGAGGAGATTTGCACTTCTAGTGGTAAGACTGTCTCATTTCCAAATACTAATGCATATGGCATTGATTGGGTAGGGATCCAATATGTGGTGCAATAGGCCCACAATGACTCAGTAAGGTTTGGGTGCTAGTCTTGTTTTTGGCAATTACTATTTTCAAGATCTTGGAAAGTGTCTTATTGAATGCCTCAATGAGCCCATTGGCTCTCACACTTTAGATGGATGAATATCTCCAATCTATCTTGTGATGACATACGAATCGTCATACCTTAAAGCTTCTGAAGGACAGTCCATTATAAAAAATGATCCTTCGAGGGACACCAAATCGGTACAAGTTATTTTCTTAAAAGAAGTGGATAATAATAGTATCCGCTTTTACCTCTTTTAATGAAATCACTTTAGTCCATCAAGAGAAATAATTAGTTACTGCCAATATAAAGTGATGGCCCCTAGAAGAAGATGGTTCGTTGGGCTGATGATGTCTATATCCCATATCTCAAATAGCCATGAGGACACTGTTAGATGTAGAAGATTTGGGTGTTGATGGATGAAGTCACATGAATTTGGCATAGGTGACATCTTCTCGCATATTTGATGCAATCTCCTACCATTGGAGGCCAATAGTAGCCCATATGCTTAATCTTCATTATCATTTTTAGGCCCAACTAATGAGGCCCATAAACCTTAGAATGCACTTCATATATAACTTTCCTGGCCTCCTTGTCTGAGAGATAGTATAGAAGTAGTTGATTGGATGACCTTCTATAAAGAGTGTCATTAATAAACAGAAAGCACACAACTCTCTTTCTGAGTTATGTCCATGCAGATTTATCTTCTAGGAGTTCTCCACTTTTGAGGTAATTGGTGAATGTTGTTCTCTAATTTGTGGTTTTTTCTACTAGTTTAGATTCAGTCCTCTCATGCTTGATGTTAAAGACTAAGCTCATCATTTGTCTACTACGGACTATGCTTAGAATTTTTTCCTGATTAGAGTCAGCTAGTTCTTTGGCTAGTTTGGCTAAGGAGTCAGCTTCTGTATTGATAGATCGAGGAATCTTAGTTACTTAAACATGTGGGATTTGCTTTATGAGCTCTTGAGCCTTTTCATGGTATTTCAAGAGCTCAAATTTGTGGATTTTAGATTCACCTTGGACCCGACTGATAACCAATTGTGAATAACAAAAAATATGTAGGTATGATATTTCTATATTGAGGGTCATTTTCAGTCCTATAATTAAGACTTTGTTTTCATCTTCATTTTTTATGCATGGTTTTGAAAGGGAGTAGGAGTATTATAAAATGCCCCTATTCAGAGTGACATAAATGAGTCTAATGTTTGCTTTGATTTGCAAAAGCTTTGGTTTGATCCCTGGCTTGATGGATGATGCTCCATCAAAGTATAGCTTCCAATAAGGTCCTCCTTCTTCAACTAAAAGGATTTCTTCATCAGAGAGCTCATAATTTAAAATAGAATCATCTAGTACTGAATGAGCTGCAAGAAAATCGGCGAGGGCTTGCCCCTTAACCACCTTTTGAGAAGTGAACTTGATATCATATTCCATGAGAATTAAAGTCTACTTCGCTAGCCCCCCAATGAGTATAGGCCTAGTCATCAGGTACTTTATAAGATTAATCCTTGATATTAAAATGACATGATGAGAGAACAAACAATGTCTCAACTTCTTGATCACCAATACAAGTGCCAAATAATGTTTGTTAACGGGGGAGTAGTTACTTTCTACCCCTACTAGCATTTTACTCAGATAGTAGAGTATATTTTCTTTACCCTCTTCATTATTCAGGGATCCTTTCATTGCTGTTGTGTAGAGGATAAGGGGTTTATCTGGTATAGGTGATGCCAAGACTAGTGTCTTTAGGAGATACTGCTCGATCTCTTCAAAGGCCTATTGGCAGTCTTGATTCTAAATGAATGGAGTGTCCTTTTTCATCAATTTGGAAAAAGACTTACATTTTCTAGAGAGGTGTAATGACATATCCAAAACAGCTTTGATCATAGATGGATCAATTTCAATCCCTCAATGTTTGACAGTAAAGTCGTGGAATTTTTTCAATGATACCCCAAAAGTGCACTTTATAGGATTCATCTTTAAGTTATATTTTCTAAGATAGTCGAATACCACTCTTAGGTCTTAGACATGCATATCTTTGGACTCAGTTTTGACCACCAAGTTATTCACATAACATTTTACTAACTAATATATAAGGTCAGCAAAGATTTGAATCATGGCCCCTTGATAAGTGGCGCTTGCATTCTTGAGCCCAAAGGGCATTACCTTGTAGCAGTAAATGTCAATTGGTATCCTGAAGGCTATATGTTTCTTATCATCAAGATGCATCTTAATTTGGTTATATCCTAAAAAATCATTCATGAAAGAAAATATTTCAAGTTGACTATGTTGTCAATCATAATTTTCATTATTAGCAATAGAAAATTATTTTTTGGACATACTTTATTCAAGTCTTGGTAGTCTACACAGATGTGGATTTGGCCATTTTTCTTCTTAACTAGTAGGATACTTGCCATCCAATTCAGGTATTTTTCCTCTCTGATGAAGCCTACTTCAATCAATTTCTATTATTTATTTTATCACTTTCTATTCTAGGTCAAGTTTCATCTTTCTAGGTGCTTATTTGATAGGAGAAAACTTGGGATTGATGGCTAGTTTGTGGACTGCAACTTCAGAATCTAGTCCAAGCATCTCCTTATAGCTCCATGCAAAGTAGTCAATGTACTCTTGGAGCATTGCTTTGAGTTGGGTTTAGCTTTCTTTTGAAAGTTGAGTGTTGATAAAAGTCAGCTTGGGGTCTTCCTCTTAGCCTAGGTTAATCTCCATTAGTTCATCAACTATGGTTTGCCCCCTGTCCTCAAGTTCTGGTGGAGCTTCTTTTAGTTTGAGAATTATTTTTTCACCAAGTAATTTATCACACCAAGTCAGATTTGGCGAAGTTTCATCTGAAGGTATTTTGACTGCATCATACCCCCTTATTTTTTGGTTCTGATGAAATTCTATCAAAGTTGTCATCTTCTTGTGATATTTGAAACATTACAGCCATTTGGGCACACGTGTTAGGGGGTATTTATGTTATTTGGTCATCCTAAATATCGGAGAGAGGTTCAATGGTGACCATAAGATATGTGTGGGCATTTGGGATAATATAGCCTAGCCCTTTAGTGTTCTTGCTTCCTCTTCTAGGAATGTAAGCACGTCATTATGGTGGATCCCATAGATTTTTGAAAAAAATGAGTTTGTCTCTTGGTTTGTGGATGTCCATAGCCATATTTATTAGAAAGATTTAGGCATGACTACCAGTTAATGATCACCATTATCCACCAAATCTTCAATCCCTAGGATTTCAAGTATGCTTGGGGCATAAGGGATTGCCTTATAAAATAGTATTTTTTTCTTTTCTTCTTTGTGTTGTGGAGGAATATAGAAAGTTATTAATTCTTCCACGATATTGATGCTCAGCTCATCTAACCACTTAAATAAGCCTTTCAGACCTTTAGTAACAAGGAGAGTTTTTTTTTGTTTGACTTTTATAATCATCTTTGTCAGAAGTATAATCACCCAGGTAGACTTATAAGGCTTCTTCATTTGAAGAGGCTAGGTTATAATCACTTCTTAAGTGAGGAGAAGTAAAGATCAGACTAGCAATCTTTTGCTTTATTTAACTGATGGAAGCATACCCCCTATCAGTATCGGATCTCTAGTAGTATTTCGCATCATCATAATATACCTCATGGACATCAAAAGGGTGTATATCTCCATCAATTCGATGTTCTTCACCATCCTCGAAGTATTTCAGACATTAATGTAGGGTTGATGGTACTAGTTTATTTTCATATACCCACAACCTCCCTAGTAGTGCTTTGTATGATGTATCAATATCAATCACATAAAACTTAGTGCCTATCATCCACTCTCCCACTTTCAAAGGGATAGTTATAGCTCTTAGAGCTCTTTGGCTGATTTGATTAAACCTTTATATGGTTATACTCTCAGACGATAGGTGACATACATCCAAAGTCAAAGCTCTTAGAGTTCAGAGAGTTATCAAATTAACCGAGGAACCTAGGTTAATCAGGATATGATTGATCTTGATTCCATCATTGTTCCTTGTAACATACAATAGTCTATTGTGGTATGTTATTCTAGGTAATAGGTCATCATTTGTAAAGGTGATGATGGGAGTTTGGCATGCACACGAAGACTCCTTTATCTTCCCTTTAGCAAAGTATGTTTGGTAGTTAGCCAAATTCTGCAATATATGTACTAGTGTATCTCTGAGTTCTTATGACATCCTCAAGCATCAAACACACTTAGCATAGTATGGATCTTCTTAAGGTGGGCTACTATATTGTATTCCACCCTTTTTGGTGCAGGTTCAGCTTGTGTGGGCTTGGTGACCTTACTTATTTGAATTTCCTTTTTCTTGTCCTTGGGGATGTTCTTATCCCTAAGTATTAGAGTTTTTCTCGGAGGTAGCACCTTCCCACCTTAGAGTTGTATTTGGTTTGTTCTCCTTAGTTGAAAATTGGCATCATGAGACTAATAAAGTTCGTCTTCAGAATCACTCCCGAGGCTAATCATGCGACACGAGGCAGTGGACCATTGCCCCCATTAGTAGTTCCTTGAATATCCTTGGAGGATGTGATTGGCTGATAGTCATCCCATTTAACATCATAATTAGGCACATGAGGTTTTCTCATAGAGAGGTCTTCGAAAACTCTCTAGATGAATCCTTTTTTTTCATCTGCTGGGATAATCTTCTTTAGGACTTTGTATTTAGGATGTTTCATCCTAGATTGACTGTGAATATTTAGATTGACTTGATGCGGGGGTGGAATGAGCTTTAGCATTAGCCCGCTTGATCCTCTCTTGAAATATCTACTTCTTCCTTTGGCGTTTACTAGTGTAGGACCTTCCAAAATGATCATAAAGTTGTTCCAAATTATGGAGTCATATTCATCATCCATGTCTTATATGCATATTCCTCTAAAGTTGGTAGAGTGCATCCCTCCATGGGTCCTAGGATTGAGACCTTATCAAACCTAGTGGGTTGAGCACTTGTTATTGGAATGCCTGATGGAGATTGGGATAGTAGCCCATCAGTGTTCACCTTGGACATATGAGTCACTATGCAATAAGAGGTCATAGACTTAGCTAACTCTCTTTGATAGTGTCTAATTTTCTTTACTCATCTTTGGAGTAAATAGCACGAGTGGTCATTCTAATCCCGAGGAGGGTCAGTAAGGTGATTTCTCACCATCCCTATGAGGTCTTTTATATAGTTTTGTCTTTTTTGTTAACACCTTCTCCATCCTCTCGACTTCCTCGTAGAACTTAATAGTCATATTTATAATGCTTTCTATGTGGGTAGCCATAGCCTTCATATGCTCGTTCAGCATTTGCATTTGCCACTCGACAAACCTCATGTTAGTTGTGGCTAGTTCTTTTATAGTATCTAACTGTAATTTAAGTATGTCATAGTCATACTCATGGGCAAAACACTCTCTAAGATAATCATCTTGGGAACAGCCTTTAGGAAAACCTATGGGATCTCTCATTTCATTAGTAATATCCCTAGTGAATCTATTTGCTTCTTCTTACCTTGCACCTTGAATTTCCTTATCATTAAGGCAACAGGGTGGGGATCGACTTGGTTGTAAACCTTCGACGGTAAATATGGCAGAGTATGTTGCCACCATAAGTTTATTTTCTTCATTTCTCACATTAGAGTCTTCTAATAAAACTTTGAGTTCTCAAGAAAGAATTCCTTAAGAGTTACTTGGCTTCTTTCTCCCTAAATATATTCATCCAAAGCATCAATATATTCATGAATGGCCGATTTTTTGACATCATATTCATTTGATCGAACCAGCTTCTTCTTCTTATTTTTTTTCTTTCTCTTCTTGATGCTTTGAGTAGGTGAGGCACGTTGCTCCGATAAGGCTTTTTTCATCACCATCCTAGTCTCTTCAGAGTTTCTAGTTATTTTCTTCATTAGTTTTTTTAGCCTTTTTAAAATGTAGACATTTCATAAGTGCCCTTGTTCTGGAGTTCATTGTGCTTCTTCCCCAAAAAGGATTTTAGCAAGTGGTTCATGGTCCTTGAACATAATAATATGATTGATATGTTTGCTGGGTGTTTCAAATAGGGCTACCTTTTAGAAAATTAGCTTTCCTTCTCAGTATTGCTTCTCGACCTTGTCCTTGAACACATAGCAGTCTTCAATGGTATACCCTAAAACTCTATGGTAAGAATAATAGTTTGGATGATTTATTTTGTTAGCCTCACTTGGCCTCTTAAATCCTGGTAATTGGAGGCCTAACTTCAGAGCATCCTACAATATTTTAACTACTCTTTCTCTTTTGAAAGAATATTTCTTTCTAAGCCTTTGTTGGAGATCATTGGATCATTCCACTTCTCCATCTCCTCCAAGAGTTGGTTGCTTTTGAGAATTACCCTTGTTCATGGTGGGGTTGGGAGGTTTCTTTTGCTTAGTTACTATGAATGCAACTCTCACATTTTTGGAAGACTCTCCATACTTTACCTTATCTTTTTTCGATTTGAAAGTTTGTAAACTAGATAAGGTCAGTGGGCCAACCTTTTCACCTTCTTCACTTGCATAATGAGGTTTTGGAAGGTATGAATAGAAGAGGCATTCAAATAAAGTGTCATCCATTCTCCTCTTATGTTATTGAGGATTAGGTTCACTACCTCAAATTGGCTCATGGGTTGTTCATACTTAATATTGAGATTTCTCCACCATGTGATGTCATCCAGAATTGACTCATTGTTACATTTTGATATTAAGACAAGGTCTGCAATGGTCACTTTATCATTGACTCCTCTAAACCTACTTCCAAAAGCTTCTTTCATTTATGCTCAAGTTTGTATGGATTTTGGTTATAAACTAGTATACCATTCGAATCCTACTCCTATCAAGCTTGCTAAAAATTGGTAGAATAATAATGAGGGACTATTACTTGAATCTCTACACAGAGTTAAAAAGCAAGCTATGTGTTGTTCAGGACTACCTATGCCATTAAACTATTTGAAATTAGGCATTGTATAGCCTTAGGATATGTCACTTAGTCGTAATGGTTAGGGTATGGTTTGTCAGCATCATTTACTCTACCTGTCTCACTTCCTTGTCTTAACTACATAGCCGTCATTCGTTGTACTTACTATTGTATGCATGTAGGAAGTTCCATATTATTAGGAATCCCTGAAATCGACGATTAGATATCCGTTACTGGAGGATGTACTTGTGAAAGGCCTATATTTCATGGATCTCATCTATAGGAGATGCACCTTCCGCCACCTCTACTACTTGGGATGGCTATTGAGATCATTCCAACTTATCAAGCTTCTATCTCATTTGTAGTATCATCTCTATCAACTCATTGATCTTCTTTTGAGCTTCATCTTTCTCTTTTCTTTGTTGTTTTAGTTGTTCTTGCAATGCTTATATGGTTACTTCTTGATTAGAGTTTTTAGTTATAACTAAAGTTTCTGTCAAAATATGATGGTTCATGCTTTGGGTTGAGGCTAACTTCTCCCATCAATTAAGTCATCTTATTCAAGAGTCTACTTATGGAGTGGGTTACTACATCCTCTCTTTGGTGCAGTAGCAAGGATTGGTTCACAAGAGCCCTCACCTCTTGGATTTCTCTATCAGTAAGCCTTACTCAGGCAATCTTCTTTTAGCATTTGGCTGGCTAGGGTGTGGGCTCATAGTCCTTCCTAGAGTCATTATGAGAAATGGCTCTAACAATGTGGCTGGGCTCCTTTACCAAATTCCCATGCGAGTTATGGCCTTATAGTGAGTCTTGTGATTTTATTTGGTGATTCACCCTTTTAACACAATTTTAAGGCAAGATTGTGCTCCCTGTGATTTACTTCTATCCTTCTCTAAGTTGCTTAATGGAGTGAAAGAGTTGGAGGTAGGAATGGTAACGATCGACTTGATTTGAGGGGTATGTTTCCCTAGTCAACTGAAAATTCCAATAGCTTTTCCTTACTTATAACAGTCAGGATGAGATCTTCTTCCTTGATGTCTATTTTTGAATTTGCTTTTGATTGCCCCCTGTGGCAGCCAAAAACTAAGCTTCATTTCAATTCTAACCTCTAGAAGGCTGATATCTTTTTTGATTAAAGTATGGTTTCTACTTCTTTATCTAAATAGCCCTTCTCATTAGGAATAATAATATTGGGCCTCCTTCCCCTCGATGGAAGGTGAGAAACAGGCCAGTTTTGTATGACGATAACTTCAGTCAGTGCAATAGTAGGTGCCTTCTTGAACTGGATGATCTCGGAGATGGTCTCAAGCTTGATCTGAACTTCAGTTGCCTCTATAGCAACTATTGCCTAAGGTAAATGTACAGCCGATCTTGCCACTAGGATGATGGTGTATCTTGGGATAAAGATGTTCTTCATCATTACTATTTGATTCTTTCTTCTGCAAAGGGAAACATAATTGATTAATCTTTAATCATAATTCTATCTTATTAGTGTCTCTATCATATTAACTAGGCTTCTACGCTTGAAGGAGAAGTTAAGTCCCACCAAACATGTCAGATTTTGTGGGATCAATTTTAGCAGTCTGGAATAGCAAAGACCTTGGGAGTGATCTCAAAACATAAATAAGAATTTATTTTGATTTGAAGTGCATTATCAGGTGTTGTGGGAACATTGACTTTTAACAGATGCAAGTCCTTATTGTTAATTATCTTGATAATTGTGAAGAACCTCCTCCTTTCCCATGTGGGGCTACAACAACTTTTTTTTTTGACTTTTCTTCTCCTTCTTCCTCAGTTTCCCCTTTTTATATTTTGACTTTTCTTCATCTTCTCCACCAAGGCAACTTGTGCCTTCTCTTCTCTTCTTGTTCATGACCTCTATTGGGCCAAGGTGGCCCAACTTCTTCTATGGGTAGATCTAGCTAGATTCTGCCCTAGCACTAGTGGGGCGGAGGTCCTAGTGGTAGGACGACCACGATTCAACTCGAGGCAATTCCGACAGCTCTAGAGAGAAGGCAAAGCTTTGGCATAATGAAGAAGTATGACTCCAACATGGATAAGAGGTGGAGCTTTGCTGCGGTGAAGCTCAGAAGGTGTTGTCCCTAGGAAGAGGGTGGCTAGGGGCATGAGAGATCATCTCTACAAGCGAACAACCAATGGGGGTGGAGCCCTAGGCAAGCCGTGGGTGTGAGGCACACTAAGGAGGTCAGCTACATGATGATAGGAGGCAGGCTATGGTGGTGTGGTAGAATAAATGCTTGCACGAGCCAAGGTAAGAGAAGGGGGGTCTTGGCTTGGTGAAAGTAGCTCTAATGGTAGCGTGGCTGCATGTTGGAGGCAGTGTAGTTGGGCAGGCCATTTGGAGCATATGGGTTGGGATAGCTACATGGATGGAAGAAAGAAAACCCAAGGCAGAGAAGAGAAGGAGAGAAGAAGCAAAGAAAAAAAAACCTAAATCAAAACTCCATACCTTATTGTCTTCTCGTTGATTTCCCTTTCTTTTCCTCTGTGAAGGTTCATTGATCCTCCTTGTTTCCTGCCTCTTCTCCCTCATTCTTTCTCATTCTGATCCCTTTTTGTGTCTTTGTTTTTGCTGCAAGCTCTCATCAATTTGTAGGCCTTGAAAAGATTTAACACCAAATCGAGAAGAATTGAAACCAAATTTTTTATTGGTTTGATTGCCAAATTTAGTTGGATGGTGATTGGCATATTGTGGTGATTATAAAATTTGATTGAATTATATTTTCATGTTTTGCAATTGACTGTGATTCACTTGATTGGGATTTGTTTTCCTGATGAGAATATTCAAATTTTGTACCATTTTCAAATGATGAATTTTCAGAGGATTATTTACAATTTTTTTCAAAAAAATTAGACCAAAATATAATTTTATAAATTACAAGATCTTCTTTATAAAAAGGACATATTTATAAAAATTCTGAAATTTTTAGGATTCTTTTTGAAGAAAATTTAGACTTGTTTGTAAATGCAAAATTTTGAGGGCTTATTTACAAATTTTTTGAAATAATTGAGCTAAAATATGATTTTATAAATTTTTGGGGACTTTTAGCAAAAAGAACATATGTAAAATTTTCATGATCACTTTTAAATAAAATTTGAGCTTGTTTGTAAATAAAGATTTTCTTGGGCTTATTTATAAATTTCAGAAATTTAGGGGGTTTATTTGCAAAAGTTAGAAATTTCAGAAATTTATTTGGGAATATAAAATTTTGAGGGGCTTATTCGCAAATCCTTGATTTTGTGGAGATCAATTTGAAATTTCAAAATTTTCAAAGACTTCTTCATAAAATTTTAATCTTAATAACTTATTCGTAAGAAAAATTTGGTCAGGGACTTATTTGTAAAGATTTTATAATTTTCATTTTAATCGAGATATTTGATGAATTACAATCCTAATTTTGGTACAAGTATTTGGCCCAATTAGCTCTTTTTAATTCAAGCCTAATTTTTTCAACAATTCAAATTTAAATTAAACCCAATTTTTGGTCAAATTTAATTGTGATTTTGGTCCAATTAAGGCCAACATTTTGATCACAATCCAGTGACATTTAATTCTATGTTTTGACTGAATTTTGATTAAATTTAATTTTTTATCAAAATTGACTCGAACAGGCTCATCTATAACATTATTTCTATCAACTCCGTAACTTTCTTTTAAGTTTCATCTTTCTCTTTACCTTGCTATCTCAGCTGCTCTTGTAATGCTTCTATGGTCGCTTCTTGATTGGAGCCTTCTGTTATACCCTTACTTTACAATAAATTCTAATATAGAATCATAGGAAACATGAGAGAAATAAAGAAAAGAAAAGGAGAAACAAGGAGCTCTAGTATGTGCTATTGCCCCACTCCCGTGCATTAGACCATGTGATGTCGACTCAGATGGATCTTGACTAGGTCTTTGGCGGATGTTGATGATTTGGTTTGGTGGTATTATCTGATGGGATATAGAAATAGAATGTGGGATGAAGTGTTTTCAATAACCTGAGTGTTGGCGATAACTTCTTTTGAGTTAAAGTGTTTCCATTAGCCAATAAAGCATTGGTAATAACTTCATTTGCTTTGAAGTATTTCACTTAGCCAATTAAGTGTTAGTCATAACTTTATTTGATTTTGAAATGTTTCCATAACCAATGAAGCCAAGTGACAACTTCACTAGGCCTTGAAGTATTCTCATAGCTGATGAGACGTAGGTGATAATTTCATTTATTTTTGAAGTATTTCTATAGCCATTGAGGTGTAAGTAATAACTTCATTTAGTTTTGAAGTATTTTCATAGCCGATTAGGCAAATGATAACTTCATTTGGTTTTGAAGTATTTTTATAGTCAATAAGGCATAGGTGATAATTTCGAGGTTTGAAGTATTCCTATAGCTGATGAGGCATATATGATAACTTTATTTAGTTTTGAAGTATTTTTATAACCAATAAGGTATAGGTGATAACTTCAAAGTTTGAAGTATTCTTATAGTCGAGAAAGCATAGGTGATAGCTTTATTTGGTCTTAAAGTATTTCTATAACCCGTAGGACGAAAACAATAAACTTTAATTAGTTTTGAAGTGGTCCTATAGCCTATGGGGCATAAGTGATAACTTTACTGATTTTGAAGTATTGTCATAGCCCGTGGGGTGTAAATAATAATTTTATTTATTTTGAAGTATTTCTATAGTCAATGAGATGTAAACAATAACTAAATTTGGTTTTGAAGTATTTTCATAGCTCGTATAGTGTAAACAATAACTTCATTAATTTTTAAGTTTTTCTATAGCTAATGAGGTATAAGCAATAATTTTATTGATTTTGAAATATTTTTATAGCCAATGAGGCTAGCCTATAGTATTTGTAGGCCCGAAGGTTGGCCTATAGTTTCAGTGGGCCTAAAGACTTACTTATTATTTCAGCAGACTTGAAGGCTAACGTATAATTTTGGTGGGCCCAAAGACTAACATGTAGTTTTCGTGGACCCGACGACTAGCCTAGATTTCAGCAAGTAACCACGGTGGTGATGGAGGTCCATCAATGCTCAAAATTGCAGATGGCTATGATGGTGATGAAGCTTCGTCAAGATGCCAAAAGACGGTCGGTGGTCGTGACAGTGATAGCACAAAAATTGAGGTAAGAGGAACTCTTTTTTTTTTGTTCTTCTTTCTTTCTCACAGTAACTTCTGACCCTTTCTTTTGTACAGTTGGCTGCCACTCCTTTTTTTTTCTTTTTTTGGGCAGTAACTTTTTTTTTGTTTATATTTTTTCTTTTCTTTTCCTTTTCTCCTCCTTCCTCCTCAAGCCTATACCATCTTCTTCAAAACCCTTTTGGGTTGTGGTTAGTCTTCTTGATCCCATTGGCAAAATTTGACCTTGCTCTGGTGGCAAGTGATGAGTGGGGCAGGCTCAGACCTCACCTCTCCCCTTCTTCTTCGATTTTTGTACTAGATCTAGTCAGATCTTGATCGTATATGGACACAAATAAGCAGTGGCATGTCAATGAAGCTCCAAAGATAGGAGTTGGGCAGAGGGCAAAAGCAACATGATTTGGTTGCCTGAGGTGATGGTGGAAGGCTAGGCATGTGTGGGGCTATGCAGAGCTTGTGGAGGAGGGAGGAGAGTGCCCAACGAGTGGCCATGGTCGAAGATTAGAGATAGCACTAGGGGGTTGAGTTGGGTGGTTCGTAGATGGCTCAGAGATAGCGCATGTTGCACGAGTGCAACAGTGGGTGCAACATAGAAATGTGAAGGAGGTCAAAAGAAAGGAAACAAAATAGGGAGTAAAGAAGAGTACTTGTCTCTTATTTTTTTTTGTTCTCTCTTTACGATGGCCTCCTGATCCTCCTCCTATTCTATTCTAACCTCTGTTCCACTATTTTTTTTTTGTGCAAGATCTTTATCAATTTATAGGTCTCGAAGAGAAATCGAGATCAAATATGTGATTGACATATTTTGGAATATGATGTGATTGTAATATTTGATTGAAATTGTGTTTCCATGTTTTGGGTTAACCCTTTAATTAGGATTTATTTTCCTAATGAAAAAATTAAAGTTTATTCTATTTCTGAATGCTAAATTTTCAGGGAGTTATTTGTAAAATTGTCTAAACAATTTGAATTAAAATATAATTTTATTAACTCTAGGGGTCATTTTGTAAAAAAAAATACATATTTATAAAATTTTGAAATTTTTTGGGATCTTTTTTAAATAAAATTTGGACTTATTTGTAAATAAAAAACTTTTGGGACTTGTTTGCAAAAGTTAGAAATTTTAAAGATTTATTTAAGAATATAAAATTTTGAGAAGTTTATTCTTAAACTCTAGATTTTGTGGTGATTGACTTAAAATCTCAAATTTTTCAAAAACTTTTGTAAAAGTTTCATTCAAATTTATTTGGTCTAGAGACCTATTTGCAAAAAAATTATATTTTCATTTTAGCCTAGATATTTGATGAATTTTGGGCCCAATTTTGGTCCAAACATCTGACACAATCAGCTCACTTTGCTTTAAGTTTGAATTTTGTAATAATTCAAATCTAATTTGAACTCAGTTTTCGATCAATTTTGATCAAGATTTAGGTCTAATTATGGCCCCATTTGGATCATAATCTAATAACATTCACCTCTATATTTTAACTGAATTTTGATTAAATTTGATTATTGACCAAAATTAACTCAAAGAGTCAAATTTGAGTCAGTTCGATATTCAAAATTTTATTGAATTGTAATTCATTAACTCCTTCCTAGAAAATGATGAGATATTCCAATTTTCTCTTCCCGAAACTTTTGATGATTGAGTTCACACTAATGTTTTATAGCATGAAATTAGAGGCCACTACCATGAACCAACTACTGCAGCCATGGAGAGTCATTAGATTAACCATGAAAATCATGTGAAATATCTATTCTCAAAATGATATTGATATTGATGGAGAATGTTCAACTTATAATAACAAATTTAATTCACCAAGTTTGGCATTGATTTTTAGAAGAATATTTATCAAATACTAATCATTGACACTAATTGGGGTGACACTAATTTTAATTCTAGTCAAATTTAATTCAGTTCAATGTTCAGAACTCAATTTTGACTTGAGTCTAATTTATTCGATTCAAATTAAGTTTAACCTTTCATTGGACTCTTATCAGATCGAGGTTTACATATTAATGGACTTTAGCTAAAGTTCAAATCAATTTAGGTTTATTTTGGCTTTAGTTCAGGCTTAGCCTATTTTAATTTGACTTTTGGGTTTGATTTGACTCATTTAACTTTCAGTTTGAACTTGATTTAACTCAATTAGGGTTTGATTCGAGCTTAGTTTGATCCAAATTGGGTTTGATTTAAATTTAACTTAATTTTGAATTAACCCAACTTGAATCTAATGAGGGTTGAGTCTGAACTAATTTGGTTCAGATTAACTCAATTTAGATTTTAGATCTAGTTTAATTTGAGTTTTAACTCATTTATTTGATTAATTTAAGTTCATTTGGTAGTCCGTTTAAGTGTGAGTTCAAGCATGGCTTAATTCACGAGCTCGAAAGCTGACTTAGCGGTATGAGTCTAAGGGTTAGTGTAATTTGGCAGGCTCAAAAATTGGCTTATTGATATGAGTCTGAGAGCTATTTTGATTTGGTAGACCTAACAACTAGCCTATGTGTGCAAGCCCAAGTGCTCACTTGATTTAGTCGGTTGAAGGTTGGCTTATGGTGCAAGCTTGAAGGATGACATAATTTAGTAGGTCTGAAGGTTGAGTTGATTTGGTGAAACAGAAGGCTAGCCTATAAATGCGAGCCCGATGACTGGCTTGATTTGGCAGGCCTAAAGGTTGACCTCTAAATGCTAATCCGGGGGTTAGCTTGATTTGATGGACCCGAAGACTGGCCTCTGGATGTGAGCCCGAGGGTTGGCTTAATTTAGGAAGCATGAGAGCTAGTCTATAGATGCAAGTCTGAGAGTTGACTTGATTTGGCAGGCTCGAAAACTAATCTATGGATGTGAGTTTGAGGGCTGGCTTTATTTGGTAGGCCCGAAGACTAATATATAGATGTGAGCTTAAGGGCTAGTTTAATTTGGTAAATCTAAAAGCTGGCATATGGTTGCAGTGGACTCGAAGACTAGCCTGATTTTGGTGAATCCGAAGGCTAAATTATAATTATGGTGAACTTGAAGACTAGGCTATAGATTTGATAGACCAAATAGTTAGCCTATGAATGTGGCAAGTCCGAAGGCTAAACTATAAATGAGGTGGGCTCAAAGGCTGACCTATAATTTCGATGAGACTGAAGACTAGCTTATAGTTGCTATGGAACTGAAGGTTGGCCTATAATTTGTGATGGGTTTGAAGGCTGATCTATGGATATGGCAAACCTAGAGGCTGGCCAAAATTCGATACATCTAAAGACTGACCTATTAATATAGTGAACTTGAAGGTTAGCCTATAATTATGACGGATCTGAAAGCTAGCCTATAGTTATAGTGACATTGAAGGCTTGATGCAGTGGATTCGAAGACTGACTCATAATTTTGGTGGACTCGAAGGTTAGTCTATTGATACAACGGGCCTAAAGGATGGCCTATGAATGCAACAGACTTGAAGGTTGACCTATAGTTATAGCCGCCCTAAAAGCTGACCTATAAGTTTGGTAAACCCAAAAATTGACCTATTAATATAACAAGCTTGAAGGTCGGTCTATAGTTTCGACAAACCTGAAGACTGACCTAATTTCGATGAGCCCAAAGATTGATCTATAGATGCGATGGGCCCAAAAACTAGCTTGGAGTTACTTGTTATCCAAAGAGTCGTAGTGGTTGTAGTGGAGATCTGTCATCATATAAAAATATCATGGTTGGCCATGGTGTTGGTGGTATTCTTTTGATGTGTAAAGTCGCATGTGACTACAGTGGTGGCGGAGCTTGTCAACGTACAAAGAATTATGGGTGATTGCGATGTTAATGAAATTTCATTAATGAACCAAAGACTGAGTGTGATTATGATAGAAAAATTGAGACCTAAGAGCTTTGCCTTTTTCCCCTTGTCTTTGGCTTAATTTTTTTTTAATCTCAACCCGTGCCTACCCCTTCTTCAATTGGGCAGTGGCAGCCCGAATCTTCTCCTTTGCCAGATTCGGCCACAATCAATAACGAGAGGCGGAGGAGAGGCGACGAGATGACCAGGGCTCAGTAGATGGGCGATTGGAGGCCGCATAGGTTGGAAGAGCTTTAGGCCAGTAGCCATGGTACAATAGGGTCCGGCGCTGGCCAAAAGTAGGTCTAACGTGGGCCTACAATGAGTTGTATGCTAGGCGGCGAAGGAGAAGGTCCAGTGACGACCTGCAGTAAGGTGTGGGCTGGAGGGCTCAAAGCAGCAACGGTTGGCATGGTGGGAGCTTAGTGAGGTGACTGTGGCGGGGCCAGGGACTTGCGGCAGAGCTCAAATGAGAACTTGAACAGCCAAGATCAGCATAATGTAGTCGGAGCAGTTCCAGGTGAGGCAAGCAGCTGTGAGACGGTCAATGATCCATGCTAGTGTGACGGGGAAGCTAAGCCTTGGCAAGGTCAGAGCAAGCTGCAGTGAAGTTGACGGTGGCACGCACAGGCGTGGCAAGGATGGGTGGCTGTGAGATTCTCGATGGACTCTCACAGGTGCGGTGCGGAAGTGGGTGAAATATGGAGAAGGGCACAATGGAGTTGCTCGGTGCATTGGTTGACTCTGGCATAGACGATGGTGTGGGCATTGTCAGCAGTGAAGGGGCGCTACCTCACGAAGGCAGAGGCTGGTGTGTTAGGGTTCTGGCGAGGAGGAGGCGGCCGGGAGGGGAAGGTCCTAGAGCTGACAACTACCATGTGTGGGTGGTCCAAGCTATGGGAGAGCCACTGGGACAGAGGATGGCCGAGTCCGGCTATAACCAGCCGGACCCGGCCCTTGGTAGGATTGGGGAGCAGCAAAGGCTTGGGGAGAGGGAAGCAAAATAAAAGAGATTAAGAAGAACAAAAAAACAAGGGTAAGAAATCACCTATTTCTAATTATGATTTCTTCTCCTCTCCCCTCTACGATAGCCTCTCGATCCTCTTTCGTTTTTCTCTCTTTTTTTATTTTTTTGTGCAATCTCTTTATCAGTTTTAATAGGTCTCAAGAAGAATCAAAGTTAAGTTCTTGATTGGTTCGACTATAGAAATTCGTTGGATTGTGATTTGTAATTGAGTTGTATTTTAAAATTTCTTGATTATCATGTAATCCATTAATTGAGATTTATTTTCCTATTAAAAAAATTTAAGATTTATATTATATTTGGATGTTAAATTTTTTAAAAAATATTTATAAATTTTAAAGAAAATTTAGACCAAAATATAATTTTGTGAATTTTAGGAGATTTTTTCTAAAAATGATCTATTTATGAAATTTTTGGAACACTTAGGGTCCTTTTATGAGAAAATTTCGAATAGAAATCTATTCATAAAACTTATTTAGTCTAGGGATATATTTCTAAAAAATTTGTATTTTTTGATTTTGGTCCAAGGATTTGATAAATTTTGGGCCCAAATTTCGGCTCACTCAACCAGCTTTAATTTAAGCCCAAATTTTTTTAACAATTTAAGTCTAAATTGAGTTCAATTTTTGATCAAACTTGATTGTGATTTAGGTCCAATTGAGTCCCACATTTGGGCTATAATTTAATGACAATAAACTCATGTTCTGAATGAATTTTGATTAAATCTAATTTTTGGCTAAAATTCACTCAAACAATCCTTCCATTCCTTGACTCTCATCTGATAATTTAACATGAACTTATTAGTTCTTCAAGAGAAAGTTTCTTTAGTTTCTTTACTTTTTAAATAGACATCACTTTTGGCTCTCATGAACTTGAATAAGACTTAAGAAATTTTTTCACAACTTCTTTATTAGTATTATATTTACCTAATGAACATAGACCATTTGAAATCTCCATCTATTATAAAATATCTTGAGAATAGATTCAAAAGAATTTATTTAAAAACTCAAATTAATTCACAAATATTGAAATTTTTAATTCTTTTACTTTGTTAAGTGGTTCATAAGTATATAATAAGCAATTTCAAATAGTTATACAAAAACAAATCCCTTCAAACTCATTTTAATGAAGAGAATAATGAAATATATTCATGGTTTTGGCATCCGTAATTTCTTTTCTCTTTTCAAAATCATTCAATTCGTAAGGAGACTTGGATCCTCTCAGACCATTGATTAGTTTGATAGGTGGAAAATATTTATTTTTAACAACGTCCCAGACTTCAAGATTAAAAGTATACATAAAGGCATGAATACACATTTTTTGAAAAAGAAAATTCATTATTATGAAAAAATAATGGTTTAGAGATGATTTGACTCAAATAATAAGAATTAAGAACAACGAAAGATTACAAAAAGAAAAAAGATCGCTACTCAAATATTGTAAGCCTTAAATCAAAAGTATTAAACTCTGATATCACTTGTGACTCAGAAGGCAATCTAAGAGGAGGGATGAACTAGATCATTTGAAGGTTTTTGCAAATAACGTTTCTTATACAAACCACAAACAAAACTTTATTAGCAAGTATCAATAATTACCACAAATTAAGCATTCAAACACATAAAGCAATTAAAAGAGAGTGAGAGAGGAGAGAGAATGACCAATCACACCTACTTCATAGCCCTAAGCTTCCTAGTTTGAGGACTTTTCATTTTACTAAAGTTGTCATTTCATTGGTAAAACCACCTCCTTAAAATCTTTTGTTCAATCTGAGCAAGTGTTCACCAAATCCTAAGAGTTATACACAAACTTCTTTTAGCACCTAAAGGGTTTATAAAGAAACTATAGAAGAAAACAAGAATCATTGCTACAAATTTTACTTAAGCTAGATAATTTTGGGTTTAATATATATTTGAAATTAAGTGCTTTATAACGAACTTGAGAGAGTCTAAGGGTTTAAATGAAAATAGGGGCTCTTTGAGAAAGTTGCAAAAGATTGTATTTTAAAGTAGTGAAGTTCTATTTATGGAATTAAGCCCAAATCCAATTATTGCTAAACTTTTTCTAAAGTTTACAGAAATATCAACTATCCAATCAAGTTGAAACTCAATTAGAAAACCCAATAGTAAAAACTATAGCTTTTGTGAGCCAATTTTCTCAATCTGTGAAGGCATCAAATAGCCGATCCATAACCACCGGATAATTGGTTTGATAAGAAAATAAAGAATTAATCTATTTAGATATCAGAGCAAGCAACCGTTGAAGGAAGCAGCCGATCCACAACCACTATGATAAAATTAGGTTCCTAGTTTTATCAGACTGTATAGGTGGTGTTTCAGAGATCAGACAACTTGTCCTTAAAACCCAATATCTTGTGTTTCTAACTTTACCAAAATTCAGTAAAGCCAAAATACTTAAATAGACCACAAAATATTCTAAAATATTAATAATAATTCAAAAATGGATTACCATGATGCAACAAACTTACTATCTACTAGAAGCCACTTTGAGTCGCTTATTGATCCTTCGTAATCTTCCAATTCTCCAAACCATCACCATTGTTATTTTCGAATAGCTATCAATCTAACTTCTTTAAGACATCATATTTGAGACTTTTTAACTACTAATTTGATCATCATCAAAATTTAAAAGTTAGCATTTACAACCCTTCAGGCTCGATCTTTCTCTCCTCACATGCTTTTTTTACCAGTAGAAAGTAAGAGTGGAGGTAGCATATCTAAGACATTGACACTTGCATTATTCATGACAACGAGGGAAGGAGAGGCCTAGTTTCACAATAGGAGGGAGAATGTGTCAATTTTTTTCATCAATCCCGCATCTTTGAGGTTGAAGAGCCATAAATCTAGGTTTTATTTTTTCCCCCTTTAGTCCTCCCTTTTCTATGATTTTGTTGATCTAGTTTGGGATTAGGGTTTGTGGGGACAAACTCTATCATATCTTCTAAAATATTGATGCTATTAATGTTGTTTCCAATCTTGAATGTAATTTAATTTTTGCTAGTGAGTTTGGACCTCTTGATGTTTGAATTATCTGTATGAAGGGCTCTATGAAATAGGCTATAATGTGTTTTTCTTCAAGCTACAATTCCCAATCATGCATTAAAATCTTGTTGCTAGAGTTAGAAATAATACTAGTGTCTTGAATCCATTTAGGTAGATTTTATTTTGAAAAATATAATATATTGCGTGAGCATGACTTTCAATTCCATGTGTTCTTTTAGGCTTGATATCAGGTGGATTGTTTTAGGATAATCCTATTCTAATGCTTGTATTTAAGACCTAATACCTAATTTCTTGTAAGATTACCAATGTATATTAGGATAAGGCCAAAGAGACTAACTAGAGTTGTCTTTAAGTCAATATGTTAGGAATCATGGTTGTTTGATTTTGATAGTTATAGTTACTTTGTTTTGCTCTTTAAGTATGGACAAGAAGAGTTGAGCTATATATTTGGGTATTTATTGTAATTCTTTTACCAGGTAAACGAATGACTCTTGATATTGTTAAGTCAATAACTTAATTTGTGAATTTATATTTTTGAATAATTATGAACTATGACTATATGCGACATATGTTTTGCATTGCTCCTTGACATATTTAATGCCTTATGATAAGAGTATACCCTACTTTGAGTTTATGTTTATGTTTATTTGCCTTAAAAATGAGAAAATATGCAAGTAAATTTGTGATATTTGTCTTTAGTATTTATTTCAATTTATATATTTTGAACTTATAAATCAAACAAATGTTTGTGAGTAAGAACTTCCTAATTTATGAATATTTCATGGATTCTAGTTTTATAACTCGCATTTGACTGCATTGTCTCCTAATTGATTTCTATCTGAACTCAACCATTGGGGATTAATAATGACTATGTCGATATATAGTAATGACCATATCAATATGTACATAGCTTTTTTGTTAAAAATCAGTTTTGCTACAATCTATCAGTATTAGAGTAGCAATATATTCCTAACAAAACCTCTTTCATGGGGTATTTCTAATTTTTGTTTGGCCACTATTTTCAAGTGTGTCAACTTGTATATGATTTAGATCACCAATTATATGTGAACTTACTATTTATATAGAAGACACCAATTATGATATTTTGGCTTTAATATGTAATTCTAAGGATAATGTTATCTTGTTTTCTAAGTTTTTAACTGCCTTATACTTGTTAAGCGTTGGAAACTTGTCTTATATGTTGTGAACATCTTGGTAAGTTTTGTTATACTAAAAACTAATTCTTGAAAAATTTTATATTATGCATATATGAAAATATTACATTAATATGTGACTTTTTTTAATTCTTTTGCAAGTTTTGACTTTAAAAATTAGTACAGAGAATGAGAAGAGCAACGTTTTGCCAAATTAACTTTTTTTTATTTAGAATAGTGTTGAAAGTGTCTATTTAAAATTTTGGTTATTAATTCAATGGTTATATTGATTATATATTTGCACATTATGAATTATATATATATATATATATGTTAACATTTATATATTATGCAAATAGGTATATGATACTTGTTAGGTTTCGAATTCGAAATGTGATATTATATATAATATCCTATTAAGGGACAGTGGTACATGTGCCCAACTTTAAGATACCTTCTTTCCTATTTATGCCCGGCTGGACAAATTCTTAGCATCAAGGAATTGGTTTGCATTAGGGGTAAGTAAAACCAATTTATCTGTTTTATATATTTTAGAATTAGAATCAAGTTTTAGTTCTTAAAAAATCAAAAATCGAAACCATATCAATTTGGATTAAGAACCAATTTTTTGGCTTTAGTTTTGAATTGGTTCTAAACTGGTTCTAAAATCGATATATCAGTTTTTAAATTATAATTTTTAAAATCCTCTATTTTATATTATAATTCTATAAGAATTTAATTTTAAATACACTAATATACAATTTGCCCAAAAATCTTATATTATTCATTATAATCCTATAAAGATTTAATTTTAAATACACTAATATACACATAACATAAAAAACTATATTTTAAAATTTTACAAAGTAAAAAACTTTAAATTTTTCTAAAAAATATAATAAACTATAGAAAATAAAATAAATAATTCAATTTTTATAGAACTTTCAATTTTGATAGAATATTTTCGAAAGTTTCAAATTAGTAGTCAAGTAGTTAGTTTTTCATAAAGCAATCAACATCTGACAATAATCTAAAAACTTTCAAACTAGTAATTTGACAATCAACATGAAGAAGTAATTAACACCAAACAATGAGTTTAGAACTTTGAGATCAGTAATCACACAATCAAGATCAAGAAGCATAATCATCATTGAGAAGTAGCAAGAGATGTAAAGCTTTGCCTATTGAGAAGTAGCCTCCTATAAATAGACAAAAAATTAGTAGTCTTTCTGATTAATCCTCACAAGTTACCAAAAAATGATTTTGAGCTACAAATATGCTACACTCAAAGACAAACCAATTTGTTACATGATACAAAACATGTCAATTCTAATAAGCTACAAAAAACCATCCGTTGATACATTATGCCAATTCTAATAGTTACAAAAATCACTTTGAGCTACAAACATGCCACATTCAAAGACAAACCAATTTCCAACAAGCTACAAAACATGCCAATTCTAACAAGTTAAAAAAAGTCAAAACCATCCATTGATACATCACAAATAAAGGTGAAAAATAAATCTGCCTCACATGAGCTTGAATTTGGCATACACAACAAAGATAGTTAAAAAAGTAAAAAATATAACTTATCTTCCCAAAATTATATGCATCAACAAACAAAATTAGTCATCAATTGATATTATTGTTTTCTTTTTGCTCATCTTTTCTGCAATCACAAAGATAAAAGATGTAAAATAAATAGGGTAATTATCAATAAATAGTTTTTACAAAATAATATAATGAACAAGTTATTTTTTATCAAATACCTTTTTAATTTCATCAAGTGTCTCCTCAATGTTAATAGAAGAACTAATAGAATCCAACCAATTTTGTGTCAAATAAGTACTTCTACCATTTTTGTATATAGAAGACTTTGAAATTAATCAAAAACTTGACCTCCCATACTAAAAGCCAACTCTGAAGCAATGGTAGATATGGATATAGCAAGCACATCTTTAGCAATCACGAAAAAAATTGAATACCTACCACTATTTATTTTCCACCTATGAGATCAGAATTGACAGCCTAAGATGGCAAAGACCCGGGGAGTAATCTCGATGTATAAATCAAAATGTGTTTAATTTGAGTGTGCTATCAAGTATTATGAGAATATTGATTTCTAACAAGTAAGCCTCTATTGTTAATTATCTCAATAATTATTAAGGATCTTCTAAAGCAAAAAATTTAAGCTAATAAAATAGAGATGCAAAAAGAAAAGAAGAAAGCGTCATTTTATTGACAATAATAAAAAAAAGAGAGTAGTGGGAGAGAAGCTTTGATATGTGTTGCTGCCCAACTTTCATGCACTAGACTGTATGTCTTTTTGACTTGGGTGGGTCTTGACTTGATCCTTAGCTGGTGTTGATAATTTGATTTGATGATATCATATAATAGAACATGGAAGGAGATGAAAGAAGTTTAAAGTGTTTCCAATATCCTTGAGTGTTGGAGATAACTTCTTTGAGTTGGAGTATTTTCATTGGTCAAGAAAGTTTTGGCAATAACTCCCATGGGTTTGAAATATTTTCATTAGCCAATAAGGTATTGAAGGTAACTTCATGAGATTGGAGTATTTTTATTAGTCAAGAAGGTGTTGGCCATAACTACTATGGGATTAAAATATTTATGTTAGCTAATAAGGCGTTGAAGATAACTTTATTTGGATTAGAGTATTTTTATTAACCAATAAGGCATTGATAATAACTCCACAAATTAGAAGTATTTTCGTTAGCTAATAAGGCATTGAAGATAACTTTATGAATTTGAAGTGTTTTCATTAGCCAATAAGGTATTGGAGATAACTTCGTTTGGGTTAGAGTTTTTGCATTAACCAATAAGGTGTTGGTGCTCTCTATGAATTTGAAATATTTTTATTAGCCAATAAGGCGTTTGATATAATTTCATTTGGGTTGGAGTATTTCCATTAGACAATAAAGCATCGGCGATAACTCTATAAATTTGAACTATTTTCGTTAGTCAATAAGAGATTGGAGATAACTTTGATTGGATTAGAGTATTTTTGTTAGCTAATAAGGCATCAGTAATAACTCCATGAATTTGAAGTATTTATATTAGCTAACAAGGCATTAAAGATAATTTCATTAGGTTGAAGTATTTCTATTAGCTAATAAGGTGTTAGCAATAACTCTATAAGTTTGAAGTATTTCCGTTAGCTAATAAGGTATTAAAGATAACGTTATTTGGGTTGGAGTATTTCTGTTAACTAATAAAACATTAGTGATAACTCTATAAATTTGAAGTATTTCTATTAACGAATAAGACATTGGAGATAACTTCATTTGGATTGGATTATTTTCATTAATCAATAAAACATTGGCTATAACTTTGTTTAGGTTGGAGTGTTTCTATTAGTCAATAAGATATTTCTGATAACTTTATGAATTTAAAGTATTTTTGTTAACTAATAGGCATTGGAGATAGCATCATTTGGGTTAGAGTATTTTCATTTACTAATAAGACATTGGTGATAACTCCATGGATTTAAAGTATTTTTGTTAGCCAATAAAGCATTGACAATAACTCTATAAATTTGAAATATTTTTGTTAGCCGATAAGACATTAAAAATAATTTCGTTTGAGTTGGAGTATTTCCATTAGCCAATAAAATATTGGTGATAACTCCATGAATTTGAAGTATTTTCGTTAGCTAATAAGACATAGGCAATAACTTTTTTGATTTGAAGTATTTTCATAGCCAATAAGGCGTAAGTAATAATTTTATTAATTTTAAAGTGTTTCCATAGCCAATGAGATGTAGGTGTTAACTTTATTAATTTTAAAGTATTTCTCTAGCCAATGAGTCATAAGTAATAACTTCATTGATTTGAAGTGATTGCATAGCCAATAAGGTGTAAGTAATAACTTTATTAATTTTAAAATATTTTCATAGTCAATGAAGCATAGCTGATGACTTCATTGATTTGACTTTGTTAGAATAAGGCATAATATCTAACTAACTAAGCAAGTTCGAGTCTGACTTAATTTGATCCAATTTGAAGAAATAATTAATGGTCTTAGCTTATGCTAATCATCTTTAATTTGATAATCGATGACCTTTCTTGGCTTGTTATCAATTAAAATTTTGGGTATTATTGATAACTTTGAACTTACTGCCGATGAACGAACTGATTTGAAATTGACTCTTGATTTTGGTTCAAGTTTGACTTGATTCAATTCAATGTTCAAAACTCGACTTTGATTTGAGTTTGATTTGATTTGATTTAATATTCAAAACTTGATTTGGATCAAGTTTGATTTGATTCAGTTTAATATTTAGAACTCGACTTTAATTTGAGTTTGATTTGATTCACTTCAATGTTCAAAACTTGACTTTGATTCGAGTCTTATTTAATTTAAGTCGATGTTCAAAACTTGATTTCGATCAAGTCTGATTTTATTTGAGTCAGGTTCACCCTTACTTTGGTTTAGGCTTGAATATGGGGTTTAATTTGACTACAATAAGTTTTAGTTCAAACTCGACCTGACGCAATTAGGATTTAGATTTGAGTTCATTTGACTCAATTAGGGTTTATTTGAATTTATTTTAAGTCGATTGAAGTCGGGCTAAACCCAATTAGGGTTTGGTTTGAATTTTGGTATAATTTTGGGTTGATCTAATTTGAACCCAACTAGGGTTGAGTCTAAATTAATTTGACTTGAATTAACTTAATTTGGATTTGAGTCTAGTTTACTTTAAATTTTGGTCCACCTATTTGATCAATTTAGGTATATTTAGTAGTCCATTCAAGTCAAATTAATTTAATCAATTTATTTAATTTGATTTTTGTCAAATCAGCTTAATTTCAACATGATTAGATCAATTAATTTGATCAATTTATGTTGATTGATTTTAATTAATTTGGTTTGAGAGCTCTCGGATTGAGAGCTCTCGGATTGTCATAACGATTTCGGATGAGCTCACGGGTTGACCCTAAATCATATTAAACATTCGGTGAGTCCGCAAGAAGTTCTTAGTCCGAATAGAAGTTCAATAAGTTTGTAGGTTGGTCTTAGTCTAAATAGATATTTGGTGAGACCATAAGCTAAACTTAGTCTGAATAGACGTTCGGCGAGCCCGCGAGTTGACCTTATTCTGAAAAGACGATAGGTGAGCCCACAAGCTGGCCTTTGGCCTAAATGGATGTTAGGTGAGTTCACAAGTTGGCCTTTAATCCAAACTTGATTTTTGAGCCAATTCGCAAGCTGACTCTAAGACAAAGTTGACTTTTGAGTGAACCCACTAACCAACCCTAGGTCGATAGTGATGGCACAAAAATTAAGATAAGAGTTTTTTTTAAAAAAAAAGGGTTGGCAACTGATATCTTCTCTCTCTTTTTTTATTTTTTTTATACTTTCCTCTTTCTTCCCCTCCTTTCTCCTAATTTCCTTCTTCCTTATTCCATTTTAACTCAAGATGCTTTTCTACCGTCTTCTTCCATTGCCCATAGCTACAACTAGCCAAGCTCTGGCCTTTATCCATTTGCGGATCTAGTCCGAGCCTCCTCTCCCCTCCTCTCACCGCCAAATCTAGCCTTATTCCAGCTGGATTTGGCCTTGTAGCAACCCGAAGGCAAGGGTTACGATGAGGTGCATGACCAAATTGGACCAGTAGCAGCAAGGGCAAGTGCAAACCTAGCAAGGTGTAGGGGAGCTTTGACTGGTGAAAAAGGGGCTTCTCGTATGGTGGCATAGGTAGGTCAACTACCTTGTGGGGTGCTCACATGCTGGCATGTGGATGGGGAGTAGCTAGGCCATGGCAAGCTAGAGAGCTCGATTGGTGAGCTGTGGCACAGGGAAGAGGTTGGCTGGGCTCGATGGTGCATCCAAGCAATGGAGCTCAGCAAAGGGTTGTAGCATAGAGAAAAGGTGGTAGGTGGTGTCAGGCACGCAAATTGCAGAGCTCGGGTAGGTGCATGATGGAGTGGTCTTGGTCAACTGGATGTGGGCGGCAGTGAGAGGGCTTAGGACAATAAGTGTTGTGTCTCCTCCAGTGAGGGGAGGGGGGGATTCTGTGTAGAGGTGGTGATACAGTTGCACATCGGTGCAACTAGGTTGGTGAAGCAGCTCCGAAAGGTGGCTAAGGGTGGTAGATGGCCAAAGGAGAGGCCATAGGTGATGCGAGAGTGGAGGCAACAGGTGTATGGCATAGTGGAGGACAGCGAGGCCCCGAGTGGCTGCGAATATGGGGAGAGCTAATTTTTCCTTGCTCTCTATCTTCTCGTTCGATTCCCTTCTCTTCTTATTTTCAAAAATCTATCCAATGCTATGAGAAGAAGAAGAAGATTTTCTATGGATGAATGCTCTTGAAAAAGTCAATCCAACATATTCTTTATTTTACGTTTCAACTCATTAACTTTTTTCATTCTTATAGCTTTTCTCAATCATCCACCCTACACTTTCCAACTTTAGCATAGGGTCAAGCATAGAAGCAATAAATAACATAATATTGAGCCTTTTAATATTTGCCAAATATTTATTAAGTAAAGGTCATATTACTTAAGTAAAAATAATCTAATTTAGAAAATTTCTTGATAATCATGCCAATCCCATACATGCTTTGCATATATACATACATACTTTTTGTCATATAAAAAGAACCCAATATTTTTAAAGTAACACATAAAAAACTTTTTAGAAAAGGTAATAAAGCACGAGCAACATCCCAATCTTCATATGTTGGCAAACCCTTTGACTTCCCCTTCATTAACTCCTCCACATATTTCAAAACTTGGATCTCTAATAATTCAAAAGCTTTTTGAAATTTTGAAGTATTGGCAGAGCTCGATTCTCCACTAGTTTTGATTCAAGAGGTTCCTTGAGATTAATCTACTAGGTTGTTCTTTCACTAATTTGTAATAGGAGAAAAAGTGAGAAGGATTGCTAGAAACTCTCTAATGGTGGCTACTCTAACACTCAAGTCAAATATGAGAACACAAAGCCTATTGTTAAGAGGAGAGAGACATTAATCCTTGCCTTTTCAGAAGCCCTTGCCTTTTCAGAAGCGACCGTATTTTATAGACTGTAAACCGTATCCAAATTCGGCAATTCAGGGGCATAATCTTTTCTAATTACTTGTGATAGATTATCAGAGATCTCAAATTTTCTAATATCTACTTCAAGATAGGAGTCTATAATGATCCAGACTCTAATCTACTTATGTCGAGATATCCAAGATCAATAGATACTTGATATAATTACTTCAACCGAAGATACCGAGCTCTTTATACCTTAGCATTAGAGTAAGTCGGGTCTCGTATAGCCCATATGCCGAGAGCTCATTGCAATTCTGTCTCAAAATGATTCTTTACCTTGAGTGTATTCACAACCGGTCTAGAGTTTGTTCTTGTTGACCTTTTATCCTAACCAGTTTACTTTGGTGTATCAGCAATGCTCCACAAGCCTGGATATCAAGCTTTTAGGACTTGGTTGTTTGAGGAATTTTTTACCATAATTAAATTTAATTAAAATATAATTAAAATTAAAACTTATATATCACTAAATTATGGCTCAAGTGTAGGTCTCAATTAAATCTAAAACATGATCAAATTTGACCAAAAATTGAGCTCAATTTGGACTTGAATTTTAAAAAAATCTAAGCTTAAAGTAAAATGAGTTGAGGGGACTAGATACTGGAATCAAAATTGGGCCCAAAATTTATCTAAAATCAGGGTCAAAATGACAAAATATAAAAATTTTATAAATAAGTCTCTAAACTAAATAAATATTTATAAATAAGTCTAGTCGAATTTTTCGCAGAAATAGATCCCTCGAGTAAGAATTTTGTGGAAAAGTTCAATAAAATTCTAAAATTACAGATCAATAAACCCCTCAAAAGATCAATAATTATAATTTGATCTTTATGAAATCCAAGGTTTGTGAATAAACCCTCCAAAATTTCATATTTATAAATAAGCTTCTAGAATTTCAACTTTTTACAAATAAGTCTCTTGAAAATTTTTATTTATAAATATGTCTAAATTTTATTCAAAAAGACCTTAGAAGTTTCTAAACTTTATGAATATGCCCTTTTGTTCAAAAAGGTCCGATGAAAGGCATAAAATTAAATTTTAGTTCAATTTTCTGAAAAAAAAAATTAAAATAGCTCCTCTATAATTTTAGTATCTAGAATGAGTACAAATTTTAAATTATCATCATGTATAACAAATAAATTTATCCATATCTCTTCACAAGCTCACCCAAACTCAAGATAAATCATATCTATATCTATTTATATTAATATTTATTATTCAAAAATTTAGAAAAGGAGATCGTTTCCCACCCAACTTCATCTCTTCGAATTCTATATAAACTTGTTGACCTGAAAAAAAATTATTAGAATAAGAGGGAGAAGATAGAGCATGGATGTCAATGAAATTGGATATAATGGAAAATCAAAGATCTAACCAATCGGGTAAGAAATCGAGCTCTTATCTTTTATTCTCTATTGGTTTCTTCTATGTTTTCTATGTGGCTATTCATTATAAGATCCTCAACTGTGGCCTTATCTTGCCTCTGGTGCTCTACTTTGGAGCTTCGTTGACTCACCCGCAAGCTATCCTATGCCTCCCAGAACTTTGGCCAGCCATGCTGCCCTAGCCATTTGCTGGAGATCCGCCACTCGTACCCTATGACTCACCTACCAACTTGACCTGCACCTCCAACACCCCACCATCACAATCCAAAACCCTTGAGTCTCCTCAAGCATCCTCCAACAAAGAAGAAGCCTTTGGCCCAATGTTGAGTTTTATGTGTGTCGAACTCAGATTAGAGTTTGAGTTAGAGTAAAAATCCAAAGTTGGATTCAAACTTATGATTGTTTTGTAATATTAGGAGTTGTAATTAGAGTAAAACTCAAATTCAATAAGGGTCTATAAATATTCTAGTAATATAGAGGATTTAATGGGGGCAGTGCTAAGGTTGAATTAGAGAGAAATAGAGAAAAGAGGAATAGAGAGAATAGAGAAAAGAGAAAGAGAGAGAGAGTATTGGCTCTCGTATGTGGGTCTTTCTAGTGCTTCTCGGTGGTCTCTCATGGTAGTTCCTCGTGGTATTCTCTCGAAAATTCTCTCTGAAGATGGAAACGTTGTCAAGACTTGATGAAAGAGTTTAGTTGAGTAAGAAAGAGTGCAATCTTTCTTGTAGACTCTTGTAAAGCCTTTTAATAGTAGATCTCTCACTCCCTCTCGTGGATGTAACCCAATTTTTGGTGAACCATGTATATCACTGTGTATTTTCTTATTATTTTTTTTATCTTGTATTACTTCTTATTTCTTATGTTATTTGAGAATAATATAATTCATAAACCTTCTGCTGCGAATCCTAATAATTGGTGTTAGAGTTTAGAAGCAAACAACAAAGATGGTAAAATCCTTATTCGAGGTAGAGAAGTTTGGCGGCAAGATAAATTTTGCCTTGTGACAGAAGAAGATGAAAGTTAGATGAGGCACAGGAATAGGTCAGCTGTGCTTGTAGGAGGGAGCGTGAGAGTAGGTTGGCAAATGGCCACGCAGGGCATGGATCGGCCAGAGTGGGAGAGGTCAACGAAAGGTCATGTAGGGCTCTCAGTCAATGGCGACTGAAGCTCAGATCAGTGGCAGGTGGCCTTTGATGAAGTGTAGTAGGGCATCTCAACTAAGACTCAGTATGGCCAAGCAGCTCGGAGGTGAAGGCCGGTGAGTGCAGGAATAGGATGCATGCGTGCACAAAAGGCAGAGCTCAAGTATGTGAGTTGGGAAGCAACATAGATATAATTGGGGTTGGTCCTGTAGCAGAGAGAGGGACATAGTGAGGTCGTGAGATGGCTAAGGTTATACGACAATGATGGATAGTCGCTTGTAGGTGGCGCAATGACCAAAATGTGGTGCAATGGTGGCTATACATCAGAGTTGCACAACGCCACGAAGGCGGAGAAGAGTAGGAGGAGAAAGATTGGCTAGCAATTAGCCAAGTAAGCTAGTAGCCCAGGGGAAGGGGCTGTATGAGAGATGATGGCTGAAGCTTCATGATGATGACACACCCGAGTTCAAGCTAAAGTGGAGATTGTTGAGTTTTGGGTATCTCAAACTCGGATTAGAGTTTGAGTTAGAATAGAAATCCAAAGTTGGATTCTAACTTATGATTGATTTGTAATATTAGGAGTTGTAATTAGAGTAAAATTCAGACTCAATAAGGGCCTATAAATATTTTAGTAATACATAGGGTTTAGTGGAGGCAATGCTAAGGTTGAACTAGAGAGAAATATAGAGCATAGAGAGAAGAGAAAGAGAGAGAGAATGTTGACTTTCGTATGTGGGTCTTTCTAGTGCTTCTTGGTTTTCTCTCGTGGTGTTCTCTTGGAGATTCTCTCTGAAGGTGGAGACGTTGCTGAGACTTGGTGAAAGAGTTTAGTTGAGTAAAAAAAAGTACAGTTTTTCTTATAGACTCTTATAAAACCTTTTGATAATGGATCTCTTCCCCCCCCCCCCCCCTCCCCCCCCTCCCCCCCCTCCCCCCGTGGACGTAACCTAATTTTGGGTGAACCACGTATATCGCTGTGCCTTTTCTTGTTATTTTCTTTTATCTTGCATTACTTCTTATTTCTTATGTTGTTTGAGAATAAAGCGATTCGTGAATCTTCCACTATGAATCCCAACAATTCCAAAACCCTAGCTCCTGTACCTCTGGCCCATACAGCTGCTCATGAGCCGTCGCTTGAGCTTGCGGAGCTGCCTTTGCCTCTATCCCACTAGTCTCCACCTTTAGCTTGCTTTTCGTTATTGTTGAGTAAGATCTAGGCGTGAGCGATGACCTGTTGCTGCTATAGGCCAGATCCGGTGGTGAGATGTGCAGGGGGTAGGGCTATCCCCTACCTTGTTGTTAAGAAAATAAAGTTAGATTCAAGCAAAGAAGGGACCAGGCCACCATTGCCAAGTCGTGAGAAGAAAGAAGAAGGGTGAGGGGGGCACAAGTAAGCTTGAGGAAGAAGAGATAAAATAAAAAAATAAAAAAAATATGAAAAAAAGGTTATTATGAAAGAAAAAGAAAATCTAGCCAAAATAGGGGAGAAAGGTTTTGGGTGAGGAAGAAGAAGAAGTAGAGGAGAAGAAAACTAAAAAAAAATTATTGTGTAAAACAAAAGAGGAAAATTTAGCAAAAATAATACAAAAGAAAAAAAGAGTTTGTTCATTAAAAAAGAAAAATTTTCTCATCTCGATTTTCGGCAAAACTTCATAACATTGCGGCCACCTGTAATTCTTGATGTAATGATGGAACTCCACCAA
Source organism: Trichopus zeylanicus subsp. travancoricus (assembly GCA_005019695.1). NCBI lineage: Eukaryota > Viridiplantae > Streptophyta > Magnoliopsida > Dioscoreales > Dioscoreaceae > Trichopus > Trichopus zeylanicus. The sequence goes on along the minus strand of RXID01015677.1, from coordinate 147,615 downwards.
CATCGTAGTCACTTGCGATCCCTTAAAGATAGTGAACTCTTGATACTATTGTGGTCACCTGCGGCCCCTCAAAGACAATGAATCCTCCTTACACTAAGCCAGTCTTTGAGCTCCCACTTAGCTAACCTTCGGGCTAGTACTCAGCCAACCTTCATACTCACATCTGAGCTAGCCTTCAAGCTTACACTCAGTCAGCTTTTGGGCTTGCACTCAGCCAACCTTATAACTCGTATCCAAGATAGCCTTTAGGTTCATACTTAGCAAGCTTTTAGTCTTGCATCCAAGCTAAACTTTGGACTCGTAATTAACTAACCTTCGGGCTTGCACTTAGCCAACTTTTGGGCTCGCACTCAGCTAACCTTTGGACTTGCACTTGGCCAGCCTTCAAGCTTATATCTAGCCAGCCTTCGGGCTCACACCTAACCAGCCTTTGGACTTGCATCCAACCAATCTTTAAGCTCACACTTAGTAGCTAGCCTTTGAGCTCACACTTAGTAGCTAGCCTTTGAGCTCATACTCAGCCAGCCTTCGGGCTCGCACCTAAGCAACCTTTAAGTTAGCACTCTGCTAGTCTTTAGGCTTGCACTCAACCCTCCTTTTGCCTCACATCTAGGTCAGCCTTGGGCTTGCACTTAGCTAGCCTTCAAGCTCATACTTATTCAGCCTTTAGGCTCATACCTAGCCTGCCTTTAGGCTTGCACTTAGCTTGCCTTCAAGCTCGTACTCAACCTGCCTTTAGACTAGCACCCAGCTAGTCTTCAGGCTCACACTTAGCTAGCCTTTGGAATCACACGCAGTTAGCCCTTAGGCTTGAACCTGTAGGCTAGGTTTCAAGCTTTCAAGCTAAGCCAACCCTCAAGTTTACACATTTAAGCCCAAGCCATGAGCCTATCAGAAATTATCATAAATAGCCAAGGACCTTTAAATTAAACTATTTAACATAATGTAATTCAATCACGTTAAAATTAATTTCAACCAAAATAAATGGACAAAGGTCAAATTAACTCAAATGGCCTAAATTGATCAAACAAATAAACTAAAATCCAAATCAAGCTGGACTCTAAAAAAATCTAAATTAAGTTAACCTAAACTAAATAAACTCAAACTCAACCCTAGGTGTGTTCAAGTTGGGTCAATTCAAAATCAAGTTAAATCAAGATTGAACTAAGCTCAAAGTCAAACCAAAATCAAGCCAGGCTTAATTGAAACCAAGTTGAATTAAATTAACTTAAACTTAAAAATCAAAGTCCATCAAGATACATACCCAAACTCAATAAAGGTCTGACATAAGTTTAAACTTAACTCAAGCCAAATAAAATCAAACTCAAACTTGAACTATATTAGTCCTGACAAAACTAAATAGAGTCAAACCGAGTTTCACTGGATGTGCTGAACCTTCGACAATACTCCTAAGTTTTGAACAAAGGGTGATATTATCACCCTAACTTGAATCAAAATTAATTTATAGAGAACTAAATAAGGTCAAACTGAGTCTCTCTAGGTGTTCTACAAGAGCCTTTAGCAACACTTCAAAGCTATATCCAATTTCACAAGTCATTTGTGACGCTACCCAAACCAAAGAAGTTAATCTCCAACATGCTCAAAGCTGTCGATCACACTTCAAAACTAAGTCAACCCTATAAGTTGTTGGTGATGCTACCAAATCAAATAAGTTAATTGTTAATGTGCTCAAAGTTATCTACCACATTTCAAAGCTATGCCAACCCAAAAGCATTGATAATACTTCAATTCAAATTGAACTAATGTAAGCTCAAACTTCCTTAGTCAATTAGCCACAATGCCTTATTCAAATAAAGTCAACTAATAATATGCTTAAAACCATTGGTCACACTTTGAAGCTAGTTAACCCCACAAGCAGTTGATAATGCAACCCTTAAGCTAATCAACCCCAAAAGTAGTTGACAATGCACTTTTCAAGCTAGTTAACCCCAAAAATAGTTGACAATACACTTCTCAAGTTAGTCAACCCCATAAACCATTGATAACATGTTTCTCAAGCTAGTCAACTTCAGAAGCAGTTGATGACACATCTTCAAGCTAGTCAACTTTAAAAGTAATTAATGATGCACTTCTCAAGCTAGTTAACTCTAAAAGTCATTGATGATGCATCCTTTCAAACTAGTCAACCCCAAAAGTAGTTAATGATATACTCCTTAAGCTAGTCAATCCTAAAAGTAGTTGACAATACCATTTTAAAAGCTAAACCCAACCATATAAGTGGTTGGTGATACCATCAAAATAAATAATAAAGTTATTGCTTATGCCTTATTGACTATGAAAATACTTCAAAAAAAATCAAAGAAGTTATTGTTATATTTTATTGATTATGAAAATACTTCAAGGTTAAAGGAGTTATTGTCAACGCTTTATTGGCTAATAGAAACACTCTAAGCTAAATACAGTTATTATCAATGTCTTACTAACTAATGAAAATACTTCAAATCACAAAGTTATTACCAAACCTCAAAGCTATCGAAAATACTTTAGGCTAATCTTGACAAACCGTTAGTAATGCCATCCAGCAAAGTTATTGCTAATGCTCAAAGTTATTGGAAATACTTCAAACTTCTCTTATTCCCTTCTCATCCCATCAGACGATGCCATCAATATCTACCAAAGACTGAGTCAATTTGGGTCAAATACCATGTGGTCCATCATAAGGGAGTGGGGCAGCAGCACACGTCATAACTTCTTTTCCACTCTCTCTTTCTTTATTTCTTTCATATTTTCTATGATTTCATGTTGAAATTTATTATAAAGTGAGGATATATCCTTTCTTAACCCATGTACAATCTTTCTTAAAATCAATCAAATAAGGCTTTTTTTTTGTGTCTCTATTTTATTAGTTAGGCACCTTGTTTTAAGAGGTTCTTGATGATTGTTGGTGTAATTAATAATAGAGACTTGTATCTATCAGAAGTCATATTTTTACAATACTTGATAGCACACTTTAAATTAAAATAAATTTTGATTTGAAATTTGAGATCACTCTAGGGGTGTCTACTATCCCAGACCATCGATTTTGATCCCACATCAGTATTCAAGGTTATTAGGAGATGATGTGCTTCTTTCAGATATATGGTGATCCTTCAAGAATTAACTTGTCGTCTTTATCAACTGTCACTTGTCTTTGGAAAGTGAAGAGTCATTTCATCAAACCTCAAGTAATTATTTTTGGTTTTGCCTTCTTTCAAGGCATCAATTTGCTCATTTATCAAAGTGACCTTTTGTATGACTCTTAATTACTCTTTCCAAGATTGCTTTTTAACTAGAATAAGCATCCCTTGGATCTAAGGAGAGGCTATTGAAATTTGCATCCTTTGGACTTCAATGGCTAGGGTTAAGACATGTGGAGATGACCAAATGATCAAGGAATCTTATATAGGGATCCCCAACCTTTTTTCTTCATTCAGGAAAACTCTTTTGATCCTTGCTTTTTTTTTGTAGACAAACTCACTTTCAAATGGCATCCTCTTCCTCCTCTTTTGGTTCTAAAAGGAGATCTCATTCTCTAAGGGAAGAGGTGGCCTCCTTTATTGAGAAAAGTTTTACTCCCTCTAAGGCTTCAGAGTTGATGTTGCTGTCTGTGAGGAGGTCCTCTTCACCCCATGTTCACTCTATGTTGTCCTCCAAGGGTGAAAAGCTATTGGGATCCATGTTAAGAGGGGCCCAAGAGGTTAACGAGGGTCTATCTATTAAGAGTGATCGCTCTGGTATGGCAATGTTCTATCCCTTAAGGGCCCCCATAATCATTCTGCCCTTGACCTTAAGTAAGTTTTTGTTCTTAATTCTCATCTTATCTTCAATAATTTTAGTACAAATTTCTTATCTTTACCCTTTTTGATCATGAAATGCAATTTTTGCAAGGTCTGCCTAGATCTCATTCATGAATGAGAGATTGAGGTGGCAAAGGATGTTCTTGAGCATCTGTAGACTCTTTTGCCAAGAGGTTCTCAAAGTTGAATACTCCTACCAGTTGTCAACCAACATCTTTGGCCTAGGGAAAGAGGAAAAGATTTTTTTGGGGGGGGGGGGGGGGTGTGGGGGTGTGGGGGGTGGTGGAGAGCCAATACACTAGCGAAGAAAGGACAAGGAAGGGGCAGCTAATACCTCATACTCCTTTGTCTGCTTGCCAGCCTAAGGACATTGAGGTCAATGCTCAATGTCTACTCATCCCCTGATGAAGAAGAAGGTTGATTGCGATAAGGGTGCCACTTCTGCTCTTTCTACTCCTACCTTGGCTCACCTCCCACCTATCCAACTCCTTTTAGAGGGAGTCAGGTCTTGCACCCTTGTAAGTTTGGTTCTTTTTACCTTTGTTTGCATTTCCTTTTTCTTTTGGATATAACATAACCTTAAGTTTGATTGCAAGTCCTACAATCTTTCCAATATGTTAGGGACCCAATTTTATGAGGCTCAAAGGTCGAGCACTATCGAGAAGTGTAAGGATGAGGAAGAGGTGGCCTTGCTTCATTCTCAACTTGAGTCTCTCCAACTTAGCATGGAAGAGACTAGAAAGAAGATGGAGGAGAAAAATCTCCATATAGCTAAGCGAGAATTGGCTTTGTCTAGTATACAAGACCAAGAGATTTGACATCAGGCTATCCTGGACAACACCAAACTTGATGGTGTTGCCACATATCTTCGAAATAAAAAATACGATAGTACTTTGAAGTTGGCTAATATGCAAGCCCTCTAAGAGTACGAAGTTAGTGATGAATATCTCTGGGAGTGTAGGAGGCTCATTGCTGTATCCTTCAAAGAAGGTTACCTAATTTGTTAGGATACAATGAAGAAACCTCACCATGATCTTGAATTTGAGCTTGACACTTTCGAGTTGAACTCTATGACAACTTGAGGGTTTGACACCTCAAGAGGGAGTATGAGGATGTTATTCGAAAGGAGATTGAGGTAGCAAAAGCAAGAGAGACTGAAGAGGATGTCCCAAGGCTAATCGAGCCAGTAGAGTCTTCTGAGCCTCCATATATTTTTGACTGATTGTACCTTCTTTTTTCTTAAGAGAATTTTATACTAGTTTTATCTTAGAATTTAATAATTTTTTTCCTTTTTTAGAATCTCTGATTTTTTTGATTTGGGACACTTTGTCGAAGTCTTTTGAGTGTGCCCTCGATCTTGATCGATCCCTTTTTAATATTTTTTTAGGCCAATGATCTTATCTAATACCCCGAAGTTAGGTTGATATTTAATAGACTCACCTTCTGCTTTGGCAGAATATTGAAGTACATGGCTGAATCAAAACTTTTGAGTAGCATAATAGTTAATACCTTGGTTAGGTGATTAAAGTACCTAGTTGGGCTATAGGTCCAGCAAAGCTATTTTTTTTTAGTAATACTTTGGTGGGATTAATTAAGCATCTAGTTGGATACTTAGGCCAACAGAGATAAGTTTTTAAGTAATATCTTAGTGGAATTGCCAAAGCACCTTGTTGGACACTTGGGCTAGTAGAGCCAAGTTTTTTGGTAATACTTCAGTGGGGACACCAAAGCACTTGATTGGGTACTTAGGCTAGTAGAGATAGGTTTTTTAAATAATACCTTAGTGGGGTCATTAAAGCACTTGGTTGGATAATTAGATCAACAGAGTCAAGTTTTTTGGTAATATCTTGGTGGGGTCACCGAAGCCTTGGTTGGACATTTAGACCAATAGAGTCAAGTTTTTGAGTAATATCTTGGTGAAATTACTTAAGCATTTGGTTGGACACTTAGACCAATAGAGTCAGATTTTTTGGTAATGTCTCGGTGGAGTCACTGAAGCACCTCGTTGAACACTTAGGCCAGTAGAGCTAAGTTTTTATAAGTAATATCTTAGTGGGATCACTGAAGTATTTGGTTAGACACTTAGGCCAATAGAGCCAAGTTTTTGGGTAATACTTTGGTGGGATTACCGAAGCACCTATTAGGACACTTAGACTAACAAAGCAAAGTTTTTTAAGTAATATCTTGGTGCGATTACCAAAGTACTTGGTTGGACACTTAAGTCAGCAGAGCCAGATTTTTTGAGTAATACCTCGATGAAATCATCAAGGCACCTAGTTAGACACTTGGATAATCGAACCAAGAGTTCTTTTTTTATTTTTGATAAGGCAACAAATAATCTTCCAAAATAATTAAGAGATTATATTAAAAATAAAATCTTTTGAGATTGTCAATATACCAAGTTTGAGGAAGCACTTTGCCATCCAAGTATTCAATTTTGAAGATCCCTGGCCCCACAAACTAGGGGATCTTGAATAGACCTATCTAGTTTGGGAATAACTTCCCCAAGACCTGATCAATAAGTATGACTCAATGGAGCATCAAGTCACCCAATTGTAGTTTATGTTTGCAACCTCGAGCGTTATAATATCAAATTACTGGTATTCAATTACCCTAGTGCAAGCTTTCTCTCAGAGTTCTAAGATGAGGTCTTTCTCAACTTGAAAATTTGCCTTGTTCTTCTTGAGATCATGAGTTTTGACTCATAGAGACATAAGTCCAATTTTCATGGGAATTACTACCTCAACCCCTAGGCCAGCATGAAAGAGGATTCTCTTGTTGCCATGTGAGTGGTTGTTCTGTAGGATCATAAGACATATGGTAGTTCTTTGATCAGGCACCTTTAGCTCCTTTTAAGCACTTTTTTCTACTTGAAAGAAGGTTCTGTTTGTTACCTCAGCTAAGCTATTAGATTGAAAATGTGCCACTAAGGTGAACCTCCACTCTATATAGAGGCTACTACAGTACTCTTTGAATATAGTATTATCGAACTATTTTTTATTATCAATGACCAACGTTTGTGAGAGTTTGAACCTATAAATTACATTCTGCTAGAGTAACTCTTCAATTTCCTTTTAGTGATTGTTACCATAGGCTTAATAGAGGCCTTCTTGGGTTTAGTGGTGGATTCTTTGATATCACCAAGTCGCTCCTAAGATTCATCTTTAGTAGTTTCTGGGTTGACAATTAGCTCATTACTCTTTATTACCACCAGTGCTTTGCCCTTTCAGTTGGGGTAGTTATGCCAATAATCTATTTCACACTTCTTTGCCAAGCTTTGGTCCCCCCATGCTTCTCTTGTACTAAGTTTAGTAAAAAATCTCATGACTAAATGAAAAGCAGAGATTACTGTTTGGAGTTGATTAAGCACTAGTCAGCGCAATATCATATTATAAGTAGAGTGTGTCTAGATGGCCAAGAACTTTAATTTGATTATGGTGCTCCAAGGATTCTTTTTTATCATGAGGAGTAAGTCGATTGTGCTAATTGGAGTCACCATATTTTCCATAAATCCAATGAGGGTGCCAACGTATGACTTTAATTTTTGCTTAGTTTTCACTTGATCATATACTCAAGTGAACAAAATATTTGTTAAGCTTTCCATATCTACCATGATACATTGTGTCACATAGTCATCCAAGATTGCTGAGATAACTAATACATCATTGAGCAGAGTTAAAATTTCCTGTAAATCATTTGCTAAAAAGATAATATCCCAATGCTTAGGATTGCAATTCTATCTTTTTGTTTCTACCTTCTCTTCCTTGTACCCCCCAGTAATGGCTCTATGTTTAGGAGTAGATGTTAAGGCTTTCACTCTGAGCTGGTGGTCATATTAAGATCATATTGAAGTTACCCTTCAAAGGTGGATTTTGCATCTCTGGGGGCGATTCCTTTGAAGAGAGGTTCATGGTTGATATTCCTACTTGTTAGCTCTTTTGACTCATTCACCTCAATGTACAAATTGCCCGAGGTATTCCTCTCTAATGAGTCTTTCTATCTCATCTTTAAGGTGCCTACATTTCTCGATGTTATGACCATGCTCTTGGTGGAAATGATAAAACCTAGTCTTGTTGAGATTTTGTCGAGCTATCCAGATAGGATAAGGTCTCCATAGAAAGTTTTGATACTTAATTTGTGCTAGGACTTCTATTCTAGAGTTATTCAGCAATGTATAAGCTTGGAAGTTGGGTCGATGCTCCTTTTTTCTGGTCCTCCGCTTTTTTAGTTCAGAGGGCCTATCTTCCCAAAGCTCTTTCATCTATTTGTTGTTAGCCTCAGATTTCTTCTTTGTCAAAATGACCTCTTCAATATCAATGTGCTTTTTAACTAGTTGGATGAATTTTGCTAGATTTTTTGGAAGTCAATGAGCCATTTTATAGGTCACCTCAGATTGTCAAATTTCATTGATTGCAGTAGTGAGGATGATAGAGCTATCCAACTTGGTCACTTCCAACTGAGTCTTGTTGAAGTGAGCCAAATATTCCTTGAGACTCTCGTCCTCCTTCTACTTTAATGTTAACAATGTCGAGGGGTTTTTTCATCATGATACCAATGTGATAAATTATTATATGAACTTATCTGTTAAGTTATTAAAATAAGCAATTAAATACCTTGAAAGTCGGACATACCAAAATCGGGTTGGGTCCTATAGTGTTATAGAAAATACTTCACACATGGTAAAATTTCATGCGTCTTATGAAATCATAGGGTTCTAGAATGTGCTAACATGATCCATCGAATCTTTCATACCATCATGTCTTATATAAAAGCTGTCAATCAACTAACTTATTAAATATTTTTTTACAATTTATATATATTTATTTATATTTTAAATATTTCAAAAATAATAAGACCAGGCATGCAACAACCCAAAGTTGTACCTGAAGGTCTACAGTTATATCTCGTGTCCAATTTTTTTTAGGGATAATTACGGATAACCCCCCGTAATTAGCCTTAATTACGTTTAATCCCCCGTAATTTCCGTAATTATCCCCACCCCCCTCAAATTCGAAAATATTTACCCACAGCCCCTGATTGTTATATAATCAAAATTTTGCCAAAAAATTCCGATTTTACCCTCGGTTATGTTACACATACACCCCTAAAAACTTATTTTTTTATATTTAACGCCCCAAAATTCGGTATTTTGCAAATAACACCCCGAAATAACTCAAATTTACAAAAAATCCTCGAAATTCGAATTTTTGCAAATAAACCCCCGGAAATTATTTCGATTTACAGAAAAGTCCTCGAAATTCGGATTTTTGCAAATAACACCCGGTGCGGGCTGGAGCGGAGGCGGAGGCCGGGGCGCCGGCGCACCAAACCCGGGCGCGGACGGGCCGACGCGTGCCGAGGCGAGGCGGCCGGCGCGCGGCACCGGGGGGGGGAGGGAGGGGACGACGAAGGCCGAGGCCGTTCCGCCCCCGCGTGCCGGCGCATCGGCCTCGGCCTCGATCCCCGGCACGTGGGGGTGGAACGGCCTCGGCCTTCGCCTCCACTCCCATCGCCGGCTCGCCGGCGCCCCGGCCTCCACCTCCGTCCCTGGCGCCGAAATTCGGATTTTTGCAGAAAAGTCCCGAATTTCGGATTTTTGCAAATAAAACCCCGAAATATTTCAAATTTATAGAAAAGTCTCCGAAATTCAGATTTTTGCAAATAACACCCCGAAATTATTTCGAATTATAAAAAAATCCTGAATTTTCTTATAAAACCCTCTTCTTCCTACTTAGCCCTAAACTTAAAATTTAAAGTAAAATATTTTTTATCATATTTTAAGTAAAATTTTACAAAAAAGATATTAGTGATTTTTAAATTTATAATTACAAATTTATTCATACATTACAAAATAGACCCTTAAATTTTTTTTTTATAAAATAAGTCTAAATTTTTTTTAAAACTAATTTTTACAAATACACCCCTCATATTTGTAAAAACTTAAGGGTGTATTTGTAAAAATTTAAGAGGTGTATTTGTAAAAATTTTAAATTTTAAGTTTTGAAACATTCAATGATTTATTTGTAAAATTTACTTATAAAATAAATAAAATTTGGACGTATTTATAAAGAAAAATATTAAAGGTGGTCTATTTTTAAATGTAAAAATAGTAAACTTGTAATTTATAATTTGAAAATTTAAAACTTTCACGGTATTTTTCGTGAAATTTAATATTAAAAATGATTAAAATATTAATTTATTTTTTAAAAAAATCAAGGGATCTATTTGTAAATGTACAATATGAAACTTGTAATTTTAAATTTTAAGTTTAGGGCTACAGTGGGAATAATAGGGTTTTATAAAAAAATTCGGGACTTTTTTATAATTCAGAATAATTTCGGGGTGTTATTTGTAAAAATCTGAATTTGGAGACTTTTCTGTAAATTTGAATAATTTCGAGGTGTTATTTGCAAAAATCCGCGCCCGCTCGCCGGGGACAGAGGCGGAACGGCCTCGGCCTCCGTCCCCAGCACGCGGGGCCAGAACGGCCTCAACCGTGGCCGTTCGCGCTCGGGTTTCGGCGTGCCGGAGCCTCGGCCTCCGTCCCCGGCACGCGGGGGCGGAACGGCCTCGACCTCTGCCTCCTCTCCCGCCGCCCGCTCGCCGGCGCCTCCGTTTCCGTCCCAGTCTATTTTGTAATGTATAAATATTAAATTTGTAATTATAAATTTAAAAATCACTAATGTCTTTTTTGTAAAATTTTAATTAAAATATGATAAAAAATATTTTACTTTAAATTTTAAGTTTAGAGCTAAGTAGGAAGAAGAGGGTTTTATAAGAAAATTCGGGATTTTTTTATAATTCGAAATAATTTTGGGGTGTTATTTGCAAAAATCCGAATTTCGGGGATTTTTCTATAAATTTGAATAATTTCGGAGTGTTATTTGCAAAAATCCGAATTTCGGCGTCGGGGACGGAGGCGGAGGCCGGGGCGCCGGCGAGCCGGCGGCGGGAGCGGAGGCGGAGGCGGAGGCTGTTCCGGCCCCGCGTGCCGGGGACGGAGGTAATTACGGGGGTAATTACGGAAATTACGGAGGTTATCCGTAATTATCTCTCTTTTTTTTTAAGCCGTGTCAGGCACCACTTGGTTGATGTCTACCAGGATTTGTCCATCGGTTTCGGTCTAAGTAACTCGAATTTTCCGTTCCACAAACCAAACCCGGCCACAACAGCCTTTCACTATATACAGCCCCACCGCTTGAATTCCCGTCATTCTCCCCATTTCCTACTCTGGACTTCATCGCCGCCGATCGTCTCTCTTTGCCCGATCATGGCCGGAGACGGCGACCGAGGGCGGCCAAGCAAGAAGCAGAAGACCTCCTTTAGGGCACAGCCATCGCACGAGGACGACGAACTCCCGTTCGCTGAAGAATTCGATGACGATGGCCATGGAGGTACCTGTTTCTCGGATCTTTCGTGTTTGGTGTTGGATCTAGGCGAATTTGTGTGATTTCTTTTGTGAATTGATCGAAGGCGAGAGGGAGACGAAGAAGAGGGACTTCACGAAACTGGAACTCAAGCCCGACCACGTGAACCGGCCGCTCTGGGCCTGCGCTGATGGCCGGATCTTCTTGGAGACCTTCTCCCCCCTCTACAAGCAGGCCTACGACTTCCTCATCGCCATTGCTGAGCCGGTCTGCAGGTCCCCGGTGAAACCTTACGGTGGAAATTATTTTTCTTTTGTTCCAATTTTCTGTTTCTGAAGGGATTTTGATTTCATTGCAGACCAGAATCGATGCATGAGTACAATTTAACGCCGCACTCTTTATACGCGGCTGTGTCTGTGGGACTTGAGACGGAGACCATCATTAGTGTGCTTAACAAGCTGTCAAAGACGAAGCTGCCTCGGGAGATGATTGATTTCATCTACTCTTCCACAGCCAATTACGGCAAGGTTAAGCTTGTGCTGAAGAAAAATCGGTACTTTGTCGAATCGCCATTTCCAGAGGTATTTAGACTGGAAGTCAGTGGAGTTTGTGTTGCTTTTATTGTTTTCTGTTGATTTGTTGGGCCAAAGGTTTTGGTTTGGGTTAATCACGGTGTGGCGTGCGCAGGTGCTAAAAACATTGCTCAAAGATGAGGTTATATCTCGAGCAAGGATTTCTCAGTTTGAGGTACTTCATTTTTTTATTTGTTATGCTACAATTACTTGGGGGGGTAGTATTTGGTTGTATAAGTGAATAGAGACATTGATGAGAACCTGTTTAATAGGACCTGTTTAATGGAACTATAGTTGGAAGGTGATCTGATTCTGAGATGTTATGTGATCAAAAATCTCCCGCATTGGGGAAAATTTATGGATGTTTTTTAAAGATGTGGTCTATTGCCGATTGTTTTTGAAGTTGATGTTACATTGGATATGAAAACACAAAAGCTGTGCGCCATAGAATTTAGAATGTTGTGTTAATCTGTGCCAACATGATGGATTAAGATAAAGAATGTGTTTATATATTTTTTTCCTTTTTAATATTTGTAACTGTATATGTTGAATTAATTACTCCACTGATTCATCTTAAGCTTGAGTGAGGAAGCTGATCATCCATATTTAGCTAAATATACATGTCATAATATTTACTGCCTTATGTTGTAGTCTTTTGCTTGTTCTGTTGGGTTGTAGTGTTGCACAATATATATGTACATCGCTCATTTTGATCCTGCAGTGGAAATTCTGTATGTTTGTGAGTGGGTTTTCTAGGCTATTGATGAACATTGCAGCTTGTTTTGGGCAGGCTTATACAAGAAGTTGCCTTTCCTAGATTCTCATTCCATAAATTGTGTTATTCAATACGCTAGTGTCAAAAACCCATCCATCTGCTGAAGCCTGTATCACTGGTGGTGGTGGGAAGTTATTCGTTTATCCCTTAATTGTGTCAAGGTCCACTACCAAGTACTCAAATACTACATTCCTCTTAACTTTTGAGGAGCTGCTCTATTTTTCTACTTATCCTTATCTGAACCTGTGGGAGATTGATCATTACATATTAAAAGAATTGGAAAAGCTCAGTTATTTATTAACCCCCAACCCCTTCCTTGAGAATTCCGTTTTGCAACAGCTATAAGCACAGTCCAATTTTCATCTCTGCCTTTTGCAGTTCAATTTGTGAATGAGAAATCATGTCCAGCTCAATTTCAGTCAATTGTTCTTTAATCTCAACATAGTTGTACTAGACATCTTTTTGCCCTATGTTATCTAAGAGTTAGTTTAGTTTCAATCTGGATATCTGCATGGAGGTTGATCACTCATGGGTTTACCTACAATAGATAGTAGTAGGTAGTAGGTCCATGATCTCACTCTTTTTCTTCTCTAACAAATTTATATTGGCTGAGGCTACAACAGCTATCAGTTACTGATGGATGCAGGGCGTGGTAGTTTAACTGGTTTGGCAACAAAACTTGGTTTTTTGAACTGAAAATGTATTTATAATTTTGTTATTTAAGTTTTTGCGAAGAATTGTGTCTAATTGATGTTTAATCAGCCACTTCATTTTTTTATTTTAGAGTTTCATGAATTGCTTTTTGACTAATGTAATTTTAATTCATGTTTACATGCTTAAGTTCCTTCGATTAATGCTATATTAAATTTCTAAATGGTGCCTGTTGGAGGGCTATAGAATTCTTAAATTTTCTACCCGTCCTTTCAGGATTCTCATGGGAATGAAGCATTCACAATTAGCAAAACTGCTGGTGAAGAAATCGGTCATGAGGAGTTGCTCAATGGAGCAGAGTTGGCCGCTGCGGCTGAAGAGAAAGAAACACATTCTTTTGAAATTGATCCTTCTCAGGTCTGATATAGTTAATATACATGAATCTGGGAGTATTCATGAAAAGTTAATTACAGAAGTGAAAAATCCAGCATATAATGTTTCCATTTTCTGGTTGCAGGTTGAGAATGTTAAACAACGTTGCTTGCCAAATGCCTTAAATTTTCCTATGCTTGAGGAATATGACTTCAGAAATGATACAGTGGGTCCCCAGTTCTGTCCCTAGTATTTTGACAATCTTTAGTTATTATCATATTTATTTGACAATTTAGGGAAAGTACCTTTGCTTTATAAAACTTAATGTGAGGAATGGGGGTTGAGAGGAGTCTCTCTCTCTTGCTATATATATATATATATATATCTTTCTCTCTCTGTCGTGTGTGCATGTTTTGGTTGGATGGGTGTCAACTGTGGAGTTGGAATATTTCAAGTTTATTTTGTCTGGAATTTTAGTTATCATTGGAAAAGGAGCATTGTGAGAGGTGATTCACATAGTGAACCTGAGTAATTTATTAGGTTCATTGTTTTCTTCAACAAGAGTTGTTACTATGTTAATTTATTTTGTTTGTCTACTCCCAAAAGAAAATCAATTTGAGGTGGAAATTTTCTTCTGCTGAAATAAGGATAAAATGGCAAAGCAGGAGGGGAAGGAAAGAAAAAGAATGAGTTGCTACATCTGATCACGACCAATTAATTTTTTTCAGGCAACGATAAATGTTGAGACAAAAAAGGTAGATCATACTTCATAGTGCATCTTATATTGATATGAATTTAATTGAGTCATGCATGTTCTCTATGGAGGGCTTCTAGTTGGGGAAGCATAAATTGTAATTTAGTTGCTTTGTTGATTATATTTTGTAGGAAGAAGGTTACCGATAGTTGATAATTGTCCCAGTAGAGTGTAAGGGGGCAGTAGCCTGTTTTCAGGAAAATTTCTGAACTTGATAGTATGATATTAGTACTTATTTTGCTCATTTCTCATTAATTGATTAGTGGAATGTGTATGATGGTTTGTTCTTTTGCTTGATGTAGGTAAACCCTGACTTAAATATGGAACTGAAACCTCATGCACAACCAAGACCATATCAAGAGAAGAGTCTCAGTAAAATGTTTGGAAATGGTAAGATCTGTATGTTTGGCAATCTTATGGCCTATCTATGGGCTACCTTTGTTAATCTGCATTTTTTATTACTTGATATTTAAGGCTCTGTTTGTAAATGTTAAAGTTGGTTAACTAGTGTGATTAAATCCAATCATTGCATTCTCACTCAATCTCAACCAAAAAAATTGCAATGACTACACTTATATGTACGCCTTAACCAACTTCAACATTTTACCAAACGGAGCTGATGACTATTTGGATAATGGATACTGAGACCATTGAACTATTTTGTCACAAGTTGTTGCATAAGAAGCTAGTGTTTTTTCTACATTATCTCTATGCTGTTATAGTAAATGGCTTGATATTTGATCAGAATACTTGTGAAGCCTCAAGGCTACCAGCAAAATCATGCTAGAAGACTATAGATTTCATCTAGCTTATGATGACTTTCTTTTATCCAGTAGGCATATCTCTTATCACTCCTATATTTCAGTTGTTCAGGATTTTTTCGCCATATAAGATAGAATAATTTTGGAGACATAGTTTTAAAAAAAGTGCTGCAGCTGTTAGCTTACAATATTGCTCTATTGATTCTTGATATAAAATTGTAGGACGTGCAAGATCTGGCATCATTGTGTTACCTTGTGGTGCTGGAAAATCCTTGGTCGGTGTATCTGCAGCTTCTCGTATAAAAAAGAGTTGTCTTTGCTTAGCTACAAATGCAGTTTCGGTTGATCAATGGGCTTTTCAGTTCAAGCTTTGGTCCACTATACGAGATGAACAAATTTGTCGATTTACTTCTGATAGTAAGGAGCGGTTTCGTGGTAATGCTGGTGTAGTTGTAACCACTTACAATATGGTCGCTTTTGGTGGCAAACGGTCTGAAGAATCTGAAAAAATCATTGAAGAGATAAGAAACAGAGAATGGGGATTGCTTCTCATGGATGAGGTGATTATTTATCCAAAGCATTGTAAGCCTAAGCTGTTTTGCTTGCACTTGATGTACTTGATTTTGATGCAGTTTATGCAAATTCTTTATGGGAATTTTTTTTTATTTCACCTCTTGATCTATAGGTCCATGTTGTTCCTGCCCACATGTTTCGCAAGGTCATTAGCCTCACAAAATCTCATTGCAAACTTGGGCTTACTGGTTAGTGCTAAACTACCTTTTGCGTGCTTATCACGTAGTTCATTAGTAATCTTCCGTGCTTATCACGTAGTTCATTAATAATCTTCCTAACGTGTTGGGGTAATGGCAGCAACTCTTGTGAGAGAGGATGAGCGCATCACAGACTTGAACTTCCTTATTGGGCCTAAGCTGTATGAAGCAAACTGGTTGGACTTAGTTAAAGGAGGATTCATAGCTAATGTCCAGTGTGCTGAAGTATGGTGCCCCATGACAAAGGAATTTTTTGCAGAGTATTTGAAGAAAGAAAACTCAAAGAAGAAGCAGGTACATAATGATCTAATGATCTATTATTTATAATATTGGATGCCAAGATGTTGAATTCTATCCAAGATGCCTGACTTTTGAAACCTTAACTCAAATTTACAATCATCAGCATCCATTTAGCTTTTACGTTCTTTTGTTTGACTCCACCATGTTTTGCTTGATGAAAATACCCTCACCAGCCTTGATATTATGACTGCAATTGTCCATGCAATTTTCTTCTCAATCATTATTTTCTATTCCATTTGTTCATTATCTATGACTAATATAGTTGGATTTAAGTCTGCGTCTTGCTTCGATAGGTCAGTTTGACTTTTTTTCCCTGGTGCTCCCATTGTGATTCCTAATCAAGTATATGGCTATAACAAGATATTGACTAGAAATGCGAGAAGGGATTTTGAGGGAATTTGTGTGAGAAGGTTTGGATTTGTTGGGATGGGGGTGGGAGAGTATCTTGGAGTTTGCCCTCATGCATCTACCAACCCTTCTACTTTCAGGCACTTTATGTGATGAATCCAAATAAGTTCAGGGCTTGTGAGTTCCTTATTCGTTTCCATGAGAAGCAGCGCAGTGACAAGATAATAGTTTTTGCTGATAATCTATTTGCACTCACTCAATATGCTATGAAGCTCCGAAAACCTATGATCTATGGTGCCACCAGGTTTTCTTTCAGTCTTTGTGTTCTTGTATATGCGTTAGACTAGTTCTTCATTTTGACTGTATTCAACCTTTGTTCTTTCCACATTGGCAGCCATCCTGAGAGGACCAAAATTCTTGAGGCATTCAAGAATAGCCCTGACGTGAATACAATATTCCTCTCCAAGGTATGCGTGACTATTTCTTTCTTGACTTCTGTCCGGCTGCTTTGTGAGATGGAGTTGGGTGTAAGACTTAATTGAAATTTATCCTCATTTACATGTTGCATTCCTGTTTATTTTGTTTGAAATTGAAACAACACAAGGCAGCTTTGGTTGAACTTATGAAAGGGATGTGCACATTATTGTATCGGTTAAACTACCTAGGTTTATCTTCTATCATTAATCTGGTTTTACATAGTACACAAGTGCTTATGCTTATGTTTTAAGCCCATAATAGATCCAAATCATATATTTTTTTTATTCACAAACATTAGGATGGAGATATGTAAACTACCCAAAAACATTCTTGTGGGAGTCATTGGAGCAACAAACAATGCTATAGGAATTGATATGCTACATTGATTTGAGACTACTGTTAACTAAGATGGCATCAGTTGGACTTGGGGGTTTTTTCTTAAAAAGAAAAAGTACATAAAAGAACTTAGGATTTGGACTTGGGACTCTCATGAGGGAGTACTAGATGCCAACCACTATACGCTGTGTGAGGTGGTCTGCAACACAAGCTATGTGACATTAGAATTATATACACCATTCCAACCATGCTAGCAAGCTATGCTTTTGTTGGAATGTGTCCTTGTTAATTTTTTCCATATTTCTATGAAGATTGTAGTTTCTTCCATGTAGCTTTAATTATGTCTTGATCGAAATATTCTATTCTTGCAAGTCCACAGACAATGATGTTTGCAATCATCTTTTTAGGTTGGTGACAACTCAATTGATATTCCCGAAGCCAATGTTATCATTCAGATATCATCTCATGCTGGTTCGCGAAGGCAAGAAGCACAGCGGTTGGGACGCATTCTGAGAGCAAAGGTGTCTAGAATGGCAATTATTAATATCCTGTCTTCATAGTGATGAAAGTGCTTATTTTTTGTTGTTCTCTCTCTTAGTTTAATTCTTTTTTATATTATCCTTGGAAACTTATTATGCCCTCTATCTTCTTATTGGCACTAATAACCTAGGGATCCTCATGCAGCTTTTTGTTATTTCATTTCAGGGTGATTTATTTATAATTTATCTGAAAATATGTATTTTTAACTCTGTAGGGTAAACATCAAGATAGGATGGCAGGTGGAAAAGAAGAGTATAATGCCTTTTTCTATTCTCTTGTATCTACAGATACACAGGTGAACCTTTGTT
This sequence comes from Trichopus zeylanicus subsp. travancoricus, assembly GCA_005019695.1. Lineage (NCBI taxonomy): Eukaryota > Viridiplantae > Streptophyta > Magnoliopsida > Dioscoreales > Dioscoreaceae > Trichopus > Trichopus zeylanicus. The sequence goes on along the minus strand of RXID01015677.1, from coordinate 129,487 downwards.
GCTTGAGATAACATCTTAGTGCCTTGCTGTCTATAATCTTCATATCATGAACATCAAGAAATGCAATTTGCCAAAATTCTCAAGTTTTGACATTAAGAATGCATTATTTAATGCAGGAGATGTATTACTCTACTAAGAGGCAACAATTTTTGATTGATCAAGGTTATAGCTTTAAGGTAAGACTGTTTTAAGTTTGGGTGTTTTAACAGTATTTTGTTTCAGTAATAATTTTAAGGATCTGCTACATTTCTGCTGCATGAGTCAGAATTTTACATTTTTGCAGGTCATCACGAGTTTGCCCCCTCCAGATTCTGGTGCGGACCTTAGTTATCATAAGCTGGATGATCAACTCGACCTTCTAAGCAGGGTCTTTCATCATTCTCTTAATTTGTGGTTTATGAAAAACCAATCTTCTGTTGGGATAGCATGGATGACATTTAGATCCTCTTTCCTTGTAGGGATGAAAGAAAACTAATGAAATAACATTTGTTGTTTTTTGTAACAGGTGTTGAATGCAGGTGATGATGTGGTGGGTCTGGAGCAGTTGGAAGAAGATGCAGACGATATTGCTCTTCAAAAGGCCCGCCGTTCTGCAGGATCCATGAGCACATTTTCTGGAGCAAGTGAGAGAGTCTACATGGAATACAAGTATACATGCCCTCTCTTTTTGCACATGTATTATGCAAAGGTGCTTCTTTATTGTTGAATGCTATTCTTGTTTGCAGCACGGGGAAAGGCAAGCAAGGTGCACAGGCTCACACCAAAAGCAAACCCAAGGATCCCTCCAAGCGGCATTACTTATTCAAAAAGCGGTTTGTTTAATCTGATGCTTCTCTACAGAAGTCGCATACGGAAGGGAGCAAGTTCTTCAGCTATGAGCTTCTAAAGAGCAGTTTTCCAACATTGTATTTATGTTGTAAAAGAAATGTTTTTATATGTTTTTTGAACTTTAAATGGTTTTGGTTTTTCTCTCAATTAAATTAAAGATAACTCTCCCTTTGTCAAGAATAAGCATAGGAGTATTTATTTGTCTTGGCTTTCTCAGAGACCTTGCCTTATCTTTCCTCCATCTGCTATGTAAATCGTGTTAGTGTTGTGCTGAAATCCTTATGCCATCCATTGCAGTAATCCTGGTTGAATATAACCGACGAAATTGTTTACTCTACCCTCTTGCTAATTTCCAGTACTAATCTTCGTGGCAAGGAAGAAGCCGCTTCGGGAGCTTGTGAATCTCAACATGAGTTGCTCACAATGTTTTTTTCCGCTAATGTACTGCAATATTAGTTTTGTACTCGAGAATGAGGACTGTTCTCTCTGGTGGGTTTTGTGCCGTGTCGTACACCCTGTTTGAGCCCGTAGTCCTACTATTTTTTTTATTTATTTAAAAAATAATATTAGTTATTTTACATTATTATTAAATTAAATTATTATAAAAAAATTAATTAGTTTTCAAAATTTTAAATTATTATAAAATTAATTTTAATAAAAAATATTAATTTATAAAAGTGATTTATTAACTTTAACTTCAATTCTGATCCGTTACTAAACAGGCTCTTTATTTTCTGTGTATATGATGGTATGTTGTTTTGGACTGGGTTGGCTGGGCGTTGGGTTGAGCTAAATTCATTTTCATGACACTCCTAACTTGCAATGCAAGAGAAAATTAATCGTTGTTCCTAGTGAATTGAGTGTCCTGAGCTCTCAGCCAAGTAACAGTTTACCACATAAGCGCACGCGATATTACAAGCTTATCAATGAAAAAGTTTTAATCAAAATAATGTCATGCGATAAACGAAAAATAAAAAATATTGACTTATATCTAAATTTTGTCAATTTCTGATATGTTTTCTTGATTTCTATTATATGTTTTCTCATTAAATGCATTCGAACGACTCGACACGGAAATCGATTACTTCTCTAAGGACCAACTTGGCCCAATATTCAATCTGGCCCAAGTCAATCTGGCCTATTTAGAACCACATTTTTATGTCCGGAATTTTGGATCTTGACTTTGTGGCCCTTTGTAGCCATTTGAGGTTGTACTTACAAAATTAATTCAGAAAAAAAAAATACGAAATTCAAAAAATGACAGCTCTGTAGCCAACTAGTTCTACTGGAAGTAAAGATGGACCCATAACACATTCAACTCGATTAAAATTAACGTAATCCCTAATTTAAAATGTTTTCACAGACCAACCATCTTGGCTCAACGTGCTAAACCTTACATCACCAACACCCCAACTTATCCTCTAAACACGTTGGGGAATATATCTAATTGTACTTTCGCACTCATAAGCTCATATAAAATTGTAGGGATTTTCTTCATATAGACCCCCAACTTTTCAATAATTACATCATAACCCTTAAATTGTAAATTGAATGTTTTTTTGGATTTATTTTCTTTTCTCCTTTAAAAAAAGGAAATTATATATCTATATATAGATATATATATTCTACTTCTCTCTTGTCGTCCTTGTTTCCTACAATAATTGTCTTTTTTATTTTTTTTTATTTACCTTTAGGTTTTTTTCTTGTAATTTAAAAGTAGAAGATTTTTCTTGTCTTGCAAATAGATGTGAAGATCGGTCTAATAAATTGGCAAATCAAGAGAATGGTTGAAGTAGACTGGCAGGGAACTGGTTCCCCCCCTCCAACAGGCCAACAGGGCTTTTAGTGGAGGACCACCAATCTCCACTCGGCCGTAAACTTTGGACTAATAATTGCCACCAAAAGGATGAAGAGTGCACACCTCAGTTTGATGGCCATTTCTCGGAACGGAAACCTCCAAATTTGCGTCAGTGCAAAATATTACCCGGATTAGTACTAAAAAAGCCCTTGTAGAATTAATTCTCCATTTGGCACGATATTTTAGTGGTCCACTTGATGAGGGCTTGACAAGGATGGCCTACGTTTGAGTCACAATCAGGCCCACCTCAGAACCCAAATTCATTGAAAACAAATTGCTACTCCAGATATTTATTAACCATGTGGCTCTGGATTCGCAATCCAATTATTTGATTATAAAATTATCTCAAACTATTTACGGAAGAAGATAACTTCATCTTTTTCTTTTTTACTAAAATCCAGAAAGATCGAGTAATTTTCTACTTATAGAATGACAGCGTAGATAGTTTACACAAATAATTAAAAAAAGACAAATTTCTTGTGTGCTCCTACAAAATAGTAGTATTTTTTTATATCATTATAAAAATTGTAATATTCTATATACTCACAAGAATTTTCTTTCTTTCTCATATACCCCCTCGCTAAATGATATTAATTTTGATTTTTAAAATTTAATATCATAAAATTAAAATTGTAACCTTCTTTCACATATCTATATATAAAAAATATATTTTTATAAAAAATTCCATTGAAAGTTAAAAAATGCTAAAAATCTAATAAAAGGTCAAAAAATTATTAAAAACCTCTGAAAGTACAAATAATTTGCAAAAAAACTCCCTAAAAATATATATATTAAAAAAACCTTCGAAAGTTTAAAAAATAATAGAAATATTTTTAAAAATACAGAAAATTATAAAAAAAATCCCAAAAATACATAAAATCAGAAAAAACTGAAATTTTTAGAAAATTACAAAATCTAAAAAATTAAAAAGTTACATAAAAATCTCTAAAAATATAGAAAATCACAAAATCCCTGAAAGTAAAAAAAATCACAAAAAAATCCTTCGAAGTTCAAAAAATTATAGAAAAGTTTCTAAAACTATAAAAAAAATCGCTGAAGCCCTCTTGAAAATATAAAAAATTGTAAAAATTCAGAAAATTACAGAAAAATTCTTAATTTTAAAAATCATAAAAAGCCCTAAAAGTATATAAAATTATTAAAAATCTTAAAAGTTTAAAATATCAAGAAAAATTCTTGAAACTTTAGAAAATTATAAAATATTTTTTGAAAGTACAATAAAATTACAAAAAACCCCTCTAAAAGTTTATAAAATTACAAAAATGTATAAAAGCTCATAATCTAGCAAAAAACCGTTGGAACTTCAAAAAATCACAAAACTCCTAAACATTCATAAAATTTTCATTGAATATTTATAAAAAATATTACAAATCATTTAATTACATATATTTTTGTAATAATAATAGAATTGCCATAAAATATGTAGCATTAATCAAATATCATAACGTGAACTAAGGGTGTAAATGAGCCTACTTGAGTTGACCCCAACTCGAGCTCAGCGTGGCCTTCGAATCATCAACTCTCAGCTTGAGCAACTTGATCCCAACTCAATTTAAAATTTAAAATTTATTTTCACCTAATTTTATTAAAATATTTTTAAAAAAATATTTCAAATAATAAAATTAACATTATTAAGATGTGATGACGTTAATTTATAATTTTAATATTAATTTTTAAAAAATTATTTTAATATAAATTAGTTGCAAAAAAAATTATTAAAATTAACATCATTTACACCCCTAATTCAAGTTATGACTTTTGATGGATGGTACATATTTAGCGGTAATTTTTTTTATTTTTACAAAGATATACATGATTAAATGATTTGTGATATTTTTTGTAAAGATACAATGACAACCTTATAAACAATTAGGAGATTTTCTGTGATTTTTGAAGTTCCATGAATTTTATGTGATTTCTGAAGTTCCAGGGATTCTTTGCAATATTTTAAACTTTTAGAGAATTTTTATGATTTTATGAACTTTTAGGGGATTTTTTTGTACTTTTTGTACTTTTAAAACTTTTTATAAGTTTTAAAGTTTCAGGATTTTTGTGATATTTTGAACCTTTAAGAGATTTTTTATATTTTTTATATTTTTTAGAGTTTTATGTTATTTTTTAAAACTTTAAGCAGTTTTTCTACAATTTTTTGAACCTTTAGAGGTTTTTCTGTAATTTTGCTGAACTTTCAAATTTATTTATAATTTTATACATTTTTAGAAATTTTATGATTTTCGTACTTTTAGAAACTTTTTTGTAATTTTTTTAACTTTTACGAATTTTTAGTGATTTTCTATATTTTCATGAATTTTTAAAATTTTCTATACATTCAATATTTTTTTCTTCTATTTTTATACTTTGAAGAGGTTTTCAATAATTTATATTTTTTAAGGAGTTTTATGCGATTTTCAGGACTTCCAAAGAGTTTTTGAGATTTTTTTAATTTTTGGGGTTCGCAATTTTCCATACTTTTGGCATTTTCTTTTGATTTTCTATACTTTCAAAAAATTTTCTATAATTTTCTAATTTTTGAGTATTTTTGTGTTTTTTTATTTTTATGAATTTTTTTAATGATTTTTTGTACTTTTAGAAATTTAGCTATGATTTTTTTGAACTTTCAAGATTTTTTTAAATTTTTTCTATATTTTAGGGATTTTTTGTAATTTTTTTATAGTTTCAAAATTTTTTTTATAATTTTTAAACTTTTATTAAATTTTTAATGATTTTTGAACTTTCAGGGGTTCTCTATAAAAATATTTTTATATAGATATAAAAAGTATCTTTTATATAAATATTTCAAACCGAATATTATAATAGGCTGAATAGTGTATTATTTTTAAATTTTAGAGCTATTTTAATTTAGTTGACAATCTCCCATGGGATAAATTATATAAGGGATAATTACGTATAAGTCCCTGTAATTAGTCTTAATTATGTACAACCCCCGTAATTTCCGGAATTATCCACCCCCGATTTTTGAAAATGTTTACTCACACCCTCCGATTGTTATTTAATCAAAATTTTCCCAAAAAATTCCGATTTTACCCTGGGTTATTTTTACAAATACACCCCTAAAAACTTATTTTTTATATTTTATGCCCCGAAATTTGTTTTTTTGCAAATAACACCCCAAAATAACTCTGATTTACAGAAAAGTCTTCGAAATTCGGATTTTTGCAAATAACACCTCGGCGCGTGGGCGGGAGCGGAGGAGGAGGCCGGGCGGGCGGGAGCGGAGGCGGAGGCAGGCGGGAGCCGGCGGCGGGAGCGAAGGCGGACGCGGGCGGGAGCGGAGGAGGAGGCCGGGGCGCCGGTGCCTAGGCCTCCGTCCCCGGCGCGCGGGCGCGGAAGCCGGCCGGCGATGGTCCGACGAGGGGTGTATTTGTAAAAATTAGTTTTAAAATTTCGGAAAATTTAGATTTATTTTATAAAAAAAATTTAAGGGTTTTTTAATATATAAATATTAAATTTGTATTTATAAATTTAAAAATCATTAATGTCTTTTTTATAAAATTTTACTTAAAATATGATAAAAATATAGACTTATTTATAAATAAAAATATTGAAGGGATCTATTTGTAAATGTATAGCATGAAAGTTGTAATTTTAAATTTTAAGTTTTGAAACCTTTTGATGAATTATTTGTAAAATTTACTTATAAAATAAATAAAATTTAGACTTATTTATAAAGAAAAATATTAAAGATGGTCTATTTTTAAATGTAAAAATAATAAACTTGTAATTTTAAATTTTAAATTTTAAAACTTTCACCGTATTTTATGTGAAATTTAGTATTAAAAATGATTAAAATATTGATTTATTTAAAAAAAATCAAGGGATCTATTTGTAAATGTACAATATGAAACTTGTAATTTTAAATTTTATGTTTTGAAACGTTCGATGATTTATTTGTAAAATTTACTTATAAAATAAATAAAATTTGGTCTTATTTATAAAGAAAAATATTAAAGGTGGTCTATTTTTAAATGTAGAAATAGTAAACTTGTAATTTGAAATTTTAAATTTTAAATGCAAGTAACTTTGGGTGTCTGTGCCAAATGCTCTGCAAGTACTTCCTCTACGTTTAAGGAGACAACCTGGTAGGCCTAAGAAGAAAAAGATTAAGGATCCAATGGAAACATCAAGTAGAGCAATATATACTTGCAGCAGATATGGTCAGCTGGGACACAACAAGAGAGCGTGTAAAGAGCCTCTTGGACTACAACAACAAATTGATGTTTCTGAATCTAGCAGTAATCAACAGTCAGTGGGAAACCAATATGTTGGAGAACGTGGCAGGGGAAGAGGAAGAGGAAGGTCTACCGTAATGACTTCAAATTTTAGTATGCATTTACCATGTGAGTTTTTCTTTTAAAAAATTGACAATTTTTTTCTTATTTTATGTGATTTTGAAACAATACATTAATAAATGTCACTGTATTTTTTTGCAGGAAGTTCGTTAGATCTCTAAGATCAATTTTGATTGGGTAAACAGTCTTCTCGAAAGGGATGATGATGTCATGTTGCTTGGTTATCATAACTATGGATGCATTCTGTTTGTAGGTACATATTTCTGCTAGATAGACTGGGGAGAGTTAGATGGTAAGGTTTTGGATTAGCGACTCAGGAGGAACTGTCATACCTTTTATCATCCACCTCTCTTCTGTTGAATGAGAAATGAGAAGTGTTATTTTAGACACTTATTTCATTAATGTTCTTCAAATTTTGATTTATAAGGAATAATGGAATGTTTCCTTTTTTGGTTCAACAATGGAAGATTTGCTTTTGTTGGACAACAGCAGAACTTGTTATATTGTTTTGTGTCTTAAACTTTCTAGCTGCTATTGCTATCTGATTACTAATTAGGCTATATTGTTTTAGCAAGCTGCAAGCTTCTATTATTATTATGGCAGACTATATATTATAAAATCTCAGGAATGATTGTCATTCACTAGGAAGTGGCTTTCTTTATCATCTCTAGTTTTACATAAATAGGGTTTATCCTTTTGGTGGGAGATCTAGATCTGGTGTGATTTCTCTCCGTGCTCTTTCTTTAGTTGTTTCAAAACTTAAAATAAAATTACAAGTTTCATATTATACATTTTACAATAAATCCCTTGATTATATTTTTAATAAATAAGATAATATTTTAATCATATTTAATATTAAATTTCACAAAAAAAAGACAGTGACGGTTTTAAAATTTAAAATTTCAAATTACAAGTTTACTATTTTTACATTTAAAAATAGACCACCTTTAATATTTTTCTTTATAAATAAGACCAAATTTAATTTATTTTATAAGTAAATTTTACAAATAAATCATCGAACATTTCAAAACATAAAATTTAAAATTACAAGTTTCATATTGTACATTTACAAATAGATCCCTTGATTTTTTTTAAATAAATCAATATTTTAATCATTTTTAATACTAAATTTCACCAAAAATACGGTGAAAGTTTTAAAATTAAAATTTCAAATTACAAGTTTACTATTTTTACATTTAAAAATATACTACCTTTAATATTTTTCTTTATAAATAAGTCCAAATTTTATTTATTTTATAAGTAAATTTTACAAATAATTCATCGAACGTTTCAAAACATAAAATTTAAAATTACAAGTTTCATATTGTACATTTACAAATAGATCCCTTGATTTTTTAAAAATAAATTAATATTTTAATCATTTTTAATACTAAATTTCACAGAAAATACGGTGAAAGTTTAAAATTTTAAAATTTCAAATTACAAGTTTACTATTTTTACATTTAAAAATAGACCACCTTTAATATTTTTCTTTATAAATAAGTCCAAATTTTATTTATTTTATAAGTAAATTTTACAAATAATTCATCCAAAGATTTCAAAACTTAAAATTTAAAATTACAACTTTCATGTTGTACATTTACAAATAGATCCCTTGATTTTTTAAAAATAAATTAATATTTTAATCATTTTTAATACTAAATTTTTTACAAAAAAGACATTAATGATTTTTAAATTTATAAACAGAAATTTAATATTTATATATTAAAAAAACCCTTATTTTTTTTTATAAAATAAATCTAAATTTTTCGAAATTTTAAAATTAATTTTTACAAATACACCCCTCGCGTGACCATCGCCGGCCGGCGTCCGCGCCAGCACGCGGGGACGGAGGCCGAGGTCGGACGGCGCGCCGGCGCCCCGACCTCCGCCTTCGCTCCCGCTGCAGGCTCCCGCTTGCGTCCGCCTCCGCTCCCGCCTGCCCGGCCTCCGCCTTCGCTCCCGCTCGCCCGGCCTCCTCCTCCGCTCCCACCGGCTCTCCGGGGTGTTATTTGCAAAAATCCGAATTTCGGGGACTTTTCTGTGAATCGAAATAATTTCCGGGGGTTTATTTGCAAAAATCAAAATTTCAAGGATTTTTCTGTAAATCAAAGTTATTTCGGGGTGTTATTTGCAAAAACTGAATTTCGGAGGGTAAAATATAAAAAATAAGTTTTTAGGGGTGTATTTGTAAAAATCGAAATTTTTTGGGAAAATTTTGATTAAATAACAATTAGGGGGGTGTGGGTAAATATTTTCGAAAATGGGAGGTGTGGGTAATTCCGGAAATTACGGGTTATACGTAATTAAGGCTAATTACAGGGACTTATACGTAATTATCCCATCATATAAAGCGCACACCACATGATCTGCATAATCACTAAATAAATATCTCAAAAGTAATCAAATGGATAAAATAATTCCCCTTAACTGTTGCTGATAATAATAATATGCAAAATCTCTAGGGAACCTAAGTGCAAAACCAGAAAATAAGAATTTAAAAATCTTTTGGCCAAAATGCGAAAACCAAGAAAAGAGAAATGGAAGTAAAATGAGAACCGACTAAAAATGAGCTGGGGCACAACTTTTATGTGTAGGGGGTGAGAAAAAAATCGAAAAATCGATATACTGAACCGTATCGGTTGAAAACTCTATTAAAAAATCAGTTTTCAAAACAAATCAGTATAATTTCGGTTTTTAATTTTGATAGAACCAAAAATTCAGTTTCCGTTTCGATTTTATATTTTATAAAAAATGGGTATATCGAAATCGTACCAATTATTAATATATATAATTATATATAATATAAAATTTTAAAATATAATTTTTTAATGTTATATATATTAATATATTTAACATTACATCTTTATAAGATTATAATGAATAATATAAATTTTCTTGGTAATTTTTGTATTAATATATTTAAAAGTAAATTTTTATAGGATTTTAATGTAAAATAAAATATTTTAAAATAAATAATTAAAAAAATGAGTATATCGATTTTAGAATCGATTTAAAATGAATTCAGAATTAAAACTGAAAAATTGATTCTTAATTTAAACAGGTACGCTTCTGATTTTAAACCTTTTAAAAATCAAAAATTGATTTTAAAACATAGAAAATCGATAGGAGAAATGGATTTTGCTCATCAGTACTTATCTGGTCCCGTAACAGAGAAGAACTAAGCGCGCGTTCAAAACGGCGAAGAGCACCACCGGAAAAGCCTCTCCTAGGCACGTGTCGCGCGAATCTCTAGGGGCAACGCGCGCTGTCCCCACGGCCGGGAAAGGAGTTGGCGCGTAGGGCACGTCAGCGCGCCACGTGACCGCACTGGGTACAAACCTCGTCGGGCCGTTGGCTGGGTGGCTGGCCACACAAAGCCATACGTGTCAGTTTTCAATAGGCTGAATTGTATGAATCAAAGTACGGACGATCTCCCATTGGCTGGCAAAACCTACATCCTCGTACGTCGCGGTCCCCACTTGTCCCTTATAAAAGTCACCAACATCAATGTTTCATAAAACCCCCTAGTGACATTCATTTTATTTTCTAATTTTTTTATCCGTTTTTTTTTTATTGTGAGCATGTAGATGATGATCACATGATGTTTTAACCTCCGTAAATGGAGATCATTCAATGATTGATGATCGCAATCCGAACGAGATTAGGAATTTTCTGTATAGAACCAAATATATTATGAAGTTGAGGGATAAATTGGTTGGACATTACGTGTTAATTACATTTAAATTTTTATTTCTTTGAAAAATGCCTAGAATCTGACTTGGATGATGAAGGTGTGCCTATCGACCGGTCAGTTCAATTAATCCTAAATGATAAATTTTATTTTTTTAATATTTGACCGACGATATACTTGTGATTTTTAAGTAGCAGTAAGTAGGAAAATATGAACAAATTTATTTTCTTTTTTTATTTGTGCTAGTTGAGCTATCCGCAATGTTAACTCTCTAGTAGTAAAACCATCACAACAAGATGGTTATTGTAAATGTCGAAAATCATGGGTGTTTTTTGAAATTTGGAAAATAAGTTGGGGATTGTTTTGTGCAAAAATTTTAATTTTAACTTGAAATGGAGCCCTGGTGAGTGGTTCCCTTCCTCCACGCCAACTTCTGAATATTTTTGCTTTAACCTCGGATTAAAAATAGGAAGCAATAATAATAACAACAATAAGCAGCAGCTGAAGTAGTAGACTACTTTGGAATGGAATATATGTCCCACCCAGCTGGGAATCTGGGGTAAATAGATGCAACAGCTTGCTTCTGTTGTTGCATTCTTTTTGCCATTTCTGGTGAGATCCACATGTTCTTGATTTTGAGTGCTAGATCTTCTTGTTCTTTCTTCTTCTTCCTTTTATGTCGCTTTCTTGTGCTTGATCCTTGATCAATGGTAGTTTTATTCGAGGAGGTTGAAGGAAAATGGTGAGGGGGAAGACGGAGATGCGGCTGATCGAGAACGTTACGAGAAGGCAAGTCACCTTCTCGAAGCGGCGCAACGGGCTGCTCAAGAAGGCCTGCGAGCTCTCCATTCTCTGCGACGTTGAGGTCGGACTTATCCTCTTCTCGAACCGTGGCAAACTCTACGAGTACGCGAGCTCCAGGTTCTTCATTTCTTACCTTCACATTTTTCTCCTTCTGTTCATAGTCTCAGATTTCTTTTTTGCTATCTAATTACTGCTTCAATCTCTCTTCTTGCACTTGGTTTGGAAGAATTTCCGATCTCTCTTAGACACCAAAGAGAGAAAAATATTCAGCATTAGGGACTATTTTTTTTATGATCTTTGTGACTCTTGATCTGATGATTCTGATGCATGTTTTGATATCTCTTAGGTTAAATAAGCACAAAATTGATAGTTTTCTTCTTTTATATTTTAATCTGAGGTCAATTATTACTTCTTCAGAAATGATGCCGTTCTTGCTGCTTCAGTTTGCAAATTGAATGTCATCTCTCATTTCTAGTTCCTTTTCTTATTTTGCTTTATTTGTGTTGACGGAATAGGCAGCAGCTTTTTTCCTGAACAATCTCAATACTTCTGGGTACGTTTGTGTATTTGATTATGCGCAAGTACATCAACAATCCAGTGTTCTTTCTCCATCCTGTTTCATTTCACTGTTCCCTCTCTTGCAGCTAGACTGCTTGTCGTTCTCGGGGAAGGTCACTAAAGAACCAAGAAGCAATAGTACAGTTAGTACGTAAAATGCTGTTTAAATAGTTTGTCACATCCCTCTCTACATAGAATGATCCATCTCTCTTCTCCTTTTCCTCTTCTTTTCCAACATTAGGAATCTAGGAAGTGCATCCGAGTCCTCAGATGTTTTCAAATACACCAAAGTACTAATTGCAGCATTGTCATTTGGTAGACTCTTTCAAATGCCCATACTGTTGCATTGGTATTTTATGAAGCAAACAAAAGTATTCTTGTTTTTATTAATTTAATAGTTCATATATAAGGTCAATTTTTGTAAGAATTTTTTATATAAAGTGAATGAAATTCTTCTTCACTATATTCGTTATCGTCCATTATATTCTAATAAAGTAGTATTAGAGCTCAGGTGATCGATAATGTACAAATGCAACATGTTGGAGTTCAAGAAATAAAATCAACAATTGTGAGTCTACAATAATGGATGATGATGATATGTTATTTTCAATACTATCTCGACTAGATAGGAGCAACTATAAAAATGGAGAATTACAATGAGATGCATATTGAAAACATAAGAATTATGGGATATAATGGAGAATAGTTATGTGGAGATTGAAATTAAAAAAAAGCATGATGCATTTTTAAAACTCAAAATGGTACGTGCACAAAATCATAAAGCATAATATTTATTTTTTGTATTAGTAGATGAAGTTATTTTTCAATAAATTATGAAAATGAAAAGTGTAAAAAAGATCATGAAATCATTTGGACAAAAAGTTCAATAAGGATAAAAAAGGTGTTAGTCTTGGTAAAAATCTACAACTAGATAAAGTAGAGAAGCAATCAAGAGTTATTGAAGAGCAAAAATAAGTTGTGATAGAACCTAAAGAAAACTATAGCCGAAGAAATGATCAAGATGATTTGTCTCCAAATGAAGATAAAACTTTCAAAATAGAGCAACTCACAAAAACTAAATAAACGTATAAAAAAAAATTTTCTAATGAAAATCATGATTTAATTTTAAATAATATTGTTGAAGAAGATACTTTTCATGAGTTGTTCGAGTGAATAATGGAAAAACCCATCAAGATTAATGACAATTGAAATTTTATATCTCTTCCAAATATCGAAAAAAAGATTTTTAATTTGAAAATACAATACAACCAAAAGCTCAAATTTTAAACATTGGAAGCTTTATAAAAAACGGCATTGTTTCTTTTGAAGAAAAATGATATTGAAGATCAAGATTTTTCATTTTCAATGCAAATCAAAATTTTTAAATATTTGGAGGCACATATATCAAAATGAAATTAATAAATAAAATCTACATTTGATTGGATTGTTTGGAAACATGATTGATGACTAGATGACTCAACAAACTAATGGCATACATTAACGGAAATGGCATTGGGGTACAATTTAATTCATGGTAATAATATTTTGGTTTAGTGGAGGAATTTATTGAAAGTTAAACTAAAATATATTTTATAAAATATTCTAATTATATATGGGAATGGTAAAGTCCAAATTGGTCACTTCTAACTTGTTTCATTTTGTCTTTGTAATTTATGTATTTAGGATAAATAAAAGAACACCATATGATTTTATCTTTGGCCAACTTTTGTAACTATTTTATATATGAAGAGAATAAAATTCTTTTCTACTATATTGACTATCCTATATTATATTGTCAACGGTTTATGTTTTTGATTTAAGTGTGGTGCTTAAAACCACAAAATTGTATATTAGCTAAAATTTCTGACATATACGTATATGAAGATACTCCATCTAGATACTAGCCAAATGCCTTCATGATCTACCTGGAGGTTTTGACTACCTCTATCTGTTAGTTTCATATTCTTTGAAAGTGTACCACTTTCGCGAAATTGTCCTTGCGTCGACCCTTCATTCCAAAACTAAGAGCAAACATGGGTCCTAGACCATCTAGATTTAGCCATTGACCATTCTTTTGGTTCTTCGGCTTTTTTTGCAATACGGATGCTATCATTCGAAGCCAAAAATAGCTTCATGCATAATAGCTAACGCTGATTGTGTTTGAGAAAATATTTCTGACAAGAACACAGAGACAAGATTGAAGTAAAGAAAGATCAAGGGTCTAACTAGGGATCATGTACCACTATACATGGAAGACTATTATCTCGGATTAGTTAAACATAAAGATGTTAAGGTCGTTCATAAGTCCCTTGTCACATTACATATTCCAAGTTTGGTCATGAACTTCTCTTTCGACCCATCCAATTGGTTTCAGCTTCCAAGTCAAGACGGGTAATATATCTGTTTAGTACTTCGTAGCATATCTAGAAATGTGTCAAGAAAGTTTGGTGGTTCATCATGCATGAACATGGAAGTTTACTATTCCATTTAACGATGAATTGTGAGATTTCTTCAGACCTCTCAGAAATAGAAATAAATGGTACAACAATAAACAATTAAAAGCCAACTATAGAGCATTAAAAATATATGCGCCTGTTGCATTAGGAGAGTCGAGAAGGCAGATACCACCCAAACGATAATAGGTTTAGATCATGGAACTTTTTATTAGGCCATTGTGGAACCAACTTTCAGAGTAGGAAATCAACCGGATAAGCATGCATAACATATACAAACGAAGTTTGAAGATATGCATTAAGGAAATAAACTATGAAAACAAGTATTATGTTTTAATGGAAACACGTAGGATAATTGGGCTACACATGCTCAATACATTGAGAAAGAACTGGAAAAGATACCGCTTCGGTTATCTCTTTTCACTATGATTCCTATTCCACAAATCAATTTTTTTTTGGTCAGACTTCTATTCCATAACCTCTTTTGAGTTCAGTGGACCAAGTCACATTGTATTTGTTGACGTCTTAGTGTCTTTTTCCCTTATTGGAGTAGGAATTACTGCATCGAATACAGACCCATCACTTAGGTTCTTTTGTTTAAGGAGACTAACTTATGAAATATAAGACAAGAAATAGAAAATGCTTCTCCTTCCAACAACCTCGCGTCTTCTTTTTTTCCTTTCACTCCCAGCTTTTTTCTAAGAGAGTGGTTTTAGACCTCAGGTGATTGACGATTGACGGCTGTAAGAATGTAGAGTTGGCCCTATCAAGTGTAGAACATCGACAATGGTGAGCCTTCATGACAACGTGGTTTGGAGAAAGATAGAGCTAATTTTCAGCAAATAGTCTGCATTAAATTGCAAAAGAAATATGGAGTCAGTTTGGAGAAAGATGCTGTGGCCAAAGCATTGCTCTTCATGAACACACATCACCTAGCAAATTGAAATGGCAATCAAGTCTCCTAGAAGAAAAAAGAAAATATTGATCAACTTGTAGAGGAGAGCTATGATGGACAACTCCGCGTTGAAGAAATTGAGATTGCCAAAAATTTATACCTTAGTAAAGAAAGATAGACATTCCAAACTATGGCAATTTGAGTGTTAGAGTTAAATTAAAATACATTGTATGAAAATTTAAGAGATGCAATATTTGGGAAGTGATGCAATATTTGGAAAGTAATGTGATTCATTTTGTATTTCTAGGTCAAGATGAATGTATCTATGAAAGGACACATATTTTAGTTTTTTGATGCATTTACCTAAGATATAGGAAAGGTTACTTTAGGATCTATATAAGGCTTATATTTGTAAGTATTTTGAATAATGGAAAAAAATAAATGAAATTGTGCTTTTTCAAATAGTTCATCTTCCAATTCTTCCTCCAATAAAGTGGTATTAGAGATTTTGGTGATTGACGTTGTAAGTTTACAATGAGTCGACATTGGCCAAGAAGGAGATGGCAGCCAATGGCTATCCTATTCTAAAACTTACTAAGGAAAACTATAATAATTAGGTCATACAAATGAGGTGTTGCTTGAGTCACAAGAGCTCCTTGAAGTCATTGATAGAGGCTTTGTTGTGCCTTAAGATAAAGAATCTTTGACTTAGACACAACAAGAATCTCTATGAGATTCTTGAAAGAAGAATCTCTATGTTGCTCTTGATGTAGGGGACCTTGAAAGAGTTGCTAGTGCTATAAGTGAAAAAGAAGTATGGGATATTCTTCAGAATTCTCATAAAGGAGTCGAAAAGGTAAAAAAGATTGGGTTACAAACTCTAAGAGGTGAGCTTAAAGCCCTTGCAATAAAGGAGTTTGAATCAATTTCAGATTATTTCACAAAATTTTTGGTTATTATAAACCAAATGAAGAAGAATAATGAAAAAATTAATGATATACAGGTGGTGGAGAAAAATCTTCAATCACTCGTTTCAAAATTTGATTATATTGTTACAGCTATTGAAGAGTTCAAAGACTTGGATATGATGACAATTAATGAATTTATGAGTTCTTTGTGAGTTCATGAATAAAGGATCCTCAGAAAGAAAGAAAATTTCTTGGAGCAAGCTCTGTCAGCAAAACTAGTACTGAAGGAAAAGTAAGGAGATGTAAGTTGGGAGCAATCTCAAAGAGGTTGAGGAACTAGTTGTGGCCATGGTTATGGTCGTAGTCGTGGTTGAGGATGAGGACAAGGAGGAAGAGGTAGACAACTATCAACAAATACAGAAGGAAAAACTCAAAATCAAGCAAGAGATTGTGGAAAAGGAAGAGATCAATTCAAGCCATGGTACGACAAATCTAAAGTTCAATGCTATAGTTGCGATAAATATGGTCATTTTGCTTCTGAATGCTAGAAAAATTTAAATACTAATGTTGAAGAAAGTACCAACTATACTGAGAAAAGTCAGGATGAAAGAGCTACTTTTTTGCTTACCTACAAAGAAAATGATGGAGAACAAACAGATGCATAATTTTTAGATACTGGTGCAAGCAATCATATGTATGACAAAAGGAGCTGGTTCATGAATTTTGATGAATCAGTGAGCGACAATATTACATTTGGTAATTCTTCCAAAATTTTCATCAAAGGCAAAGCTAGCATATTTATTATCTTGAAAAATGATAAGCATGAATTGATATCCACGTTTATTATGTTCTAAATATGAAAAATAATATTCTAAATTTAGGACAATTATTGAAGAAGAGATATTCCATTATTATGAAGGATCGTAGCTTTTATATGAAAGATACTGAAGGGAGAATGATAGGAAAGGTGGAAATGACAAAGAATCGAATGTTCATATTAAATATTCGAAGTGATATTTTAAAGTTCTTAAACTCTTCTTATTTCAAAGATTCTTCTTAGTTTTAACATCTTTGATATAGGCATCTTAATTTTAAAGGTCTACGGCTATTGACAAGGCTCCATATGGTGAAGGAATTGTCTTTCATTAATCATCAACAACAACTTTGTCAAGAATGTATTATTGGCAACCAATCTTGAAGGAGCTTTCCGAAGGAAACAATTCAAAGGGCATCAATACCATTAGAGCTTGTGCATATTGATGTGTGTGGGCCTATTCTTCCTACTTCACTTGGTAAGAATAGGTACTTTGTTATATTTATTGATGATTTTTTTTGAAAAATTTGGGTGTATTTTTTAAAGAACAAGTCTGAGGTGTTCGATGTATTCAAGAGATTCAAGGTGCATATTGAAAAGGAGAGTGGTCACAAAATCAAAGCTATGAGATCTAATAGAGGTGGGAAATTCACCTCTAAAAGCTTTGAACCTTATTGTAATGGTCATGACATTCGTCGTCCATTTACAGTTTCATACTCTCCAGAACAAAATGGTGTTGCCAAGAGAAAGAATTGAACCATACTCAATATGGTGAAAATCATACTCAAGAGCAAAGAAATACCCAAAACTTTTTGGGTTGAAGCTGTTGAATGCGCTGTCTACTTATTAAACTGGTGTCCTACTATAAGTGTCTGCAAGATAACCCCTCTTGAAGGTTGGAGCGGATAGAAACCAAATATTTCTTATTTGAGAGTCTTTGGAAGCATTGCCTATGCTTATGTACCTAAACAAAGGAGAAACAAACTTGATGTTAGGAGCACAAGACTTGTTTTTATTAGCTATATCGGAAGGTCCAAAGGTTATAAGTTATATGACCCAATTTAAAGAAAGGTAATCATCAGTCTACATGTTCAATTTGATGAAGAGGGTTCTTGGGATTAGCAAAATCTTGAAGAGTGATAGAATTTAGTGACTTTAATAGAAGAGTAAGATGAACATTCTCAAGTATCTATTACTCCAGCTGCTCAGTCATCTACTTTTTGTGATCCTTCATCTTCATCAAGCTCACTACTACCACTGACATCCTCATTAACTATATCTTTTAATGCAACTCCCAAGTCCAAGACCTTAAAAAATGAGAAGACTAGATGAATTATATGAGATAATAGAGAATTAAAATAATTTTACTCTCTTTTGTCTTTTTGCAGATTGTGAACCCATAGATGTGGAAGAAGTTATGCAAATCTTGGAAGCAAGCTATGGATGAAGAAATTCAATCTATTGAGAAAAATAGCACTTGGGAGTTGACTACTCTTCCAAAACATCAGAAGATGGTTGGCGTGAAATAGGTATTCAAAGTAAAGAAGAATGTTCAAGGCCTTGTGAAAAAGTTCAAGGTATGATTAGCAGCAAAAGACTATAGCTAAAAGCACAGGGTGGATTATGATGAGATATTAATTCCGGTAGCTTGACTTGAAACTGTTAGACTAGTTATCTCTTTGGCAGCTCAACATGGATGATAAATCTTTTAAATAGATGTTAAATTGGCATTTCTAAATGGCTATCTTGAATAGGAGGTGTATATTCAATAACCTTTAGACTACATCAAGAAAGGGCATGAATAAAAGGTGTTAAAGTTGAAGAAAGTCTTGTATGACTTGAAACAAGCACCAAGGGCTTGAAATAGTAGGATTGATTCTTTTTGCAAGAAACATGGATATATCCAATGTCCATATGAACACTCTCTCTATATGAAAAAAAGTGATCAAGGAGATATTTTACTTATTTGTTTATATGTAGATGACTTGATCTTTACCGGTACTAATCTTCTCATATTCAAAAAATTCAAGCATGCAATGATACAAGAGTTTGAGATAACAGATATAGGGCTAATATCCTATTTTCTTGGTGTCAAGGTGAGTCAAAGTAAATAAGGCATCTTCATGTCTCAAGAATCTTATGCACTGGTTATTTTGTCCTTTTTGTTGGCTCCTCGCTCTTGGTCTTAATTGGTTAGGTCCTGGCTTGATCTCATTACTTTAAAGCAATTAGAGTGCTCAAAGCAAGCACACATTAGCAAAGGGATATAAGCAAAAATAAGGTGTTGACTATGAAGAAGTATTTGCTCTAGTTGGCTGCTTGGAAACTATTTGTTTGCATATCGCTCTCGCATCGCACAATTATTGGAGGATTAATCAAATGGATGTCAAATCAGCTTTCCTCAATGATGTGCTTGAAGAGAAAGTGTACATTGGACAACCGATAGGATATGTTATCAAAAGGCATGAAGATAAAGTGTTGAAGTTGAAGAATGCTTTGTATGGCTTAAAGCAAACTCTCCTTATATAGTTTGACCAAATTAATAAGTACTTTCAAAAGAATGATGTCACAAAGTATATAAATGAATATATGCTTTATGTGAAAAAGTAAAATGAAGAATTACTCTATGTTTGTATTTATGTTAATGATTTTATCTTCATTGGCAATTCTCCAATGATATTTGAGATGACAGATATGAGACTTATATTCTATTATTTGACATAGAAGCCAAGTAAATGGAAGATTTAGATTTTTATCTCTCAAGAAAGTTGCACAAGGAGAGTGTTAGAGAAGTTCAATATGATGGATTGCAATCTAGTAAGCACTCGTATGGAATATGGTGCAAAACTTTCAAAGAAAGATCTATCTATGGGGAAGGTGAATCCAACATTGTTCAAGAGTCTAGTGAGAAGTTTAAGGTACTTGACTTGCACTAGGCTAGATATTCTTCATGCTATTAGAATCGTGAGCCAATTTATAGAAAGTCTCTCACATTCTCACTTCTATTAAGCTAAGAGGATCTTGAGGTATCTTAAAAGTACTCTAGATTATGGATTGTTTTATTCCTTCTCAAACGATTTTAAACTCAAAGAATTTTGTGATAGTGATTTTGTTGGAGATGTTGATAATTGAAAGAGTACTACTGGTTTTATCTGCTTCTTAAGAGATCACCCAATTTTGTGGTGTTCCAGGAAATAACCTATAGTGACATTCTCTACATGTGAATCAGAGTCTGTTATTATAACATCATACGCATGTCATGCTATTTGGTTGAAGAAAATATTAAAGAAACTTCATTTGATACAAGAGGAAACTACAAAGATCATGGTTGATAATAAGACAACTCAAGCACTTGCAAGAAATCTAGTTTTCCATGATCGGAGTAAGTACATTGATATAAGGTTTCATTTTCTTCGTGAATACATTGAGAAAAAGCAAATTGAGTTAAAATATATGAAGCTTCTTGATCAAGTGGTAGATATCTTCACAAAACTATTGAAGCATGATATTTTAATGAATTTGAGAATGCAACTTGGCATGGTAGCAAAGTCAAGTTTATGGGGAAATGTTGAAACATAAACTTGACTTTTTAGTGGCAGAAGGGATTAATTTAGAAAAGTATAACTCATTCATTTCTTAGTAAATCGGAAAGTATAATGGCTCATTAAAAAGATTGAAGAGTCTAGTTTTTTAAAAATAAATATTGCATAAATTGGAGCTTTCTAGAAGAATTGTTAGTTTAATAAAATAGTATCAAGTTATTTTAGAATTTGAAAAGGTGAATACTAGTTCATTGTATATTTTAAATTCTAATTAAAGGTGCATGTATCTATCTAGACTTGAAGTAGTATAAATAGTTGTTACATCTAGGTATTTTGTAACTACCACCAAAATAAAATTTAAGAGTTATAAATTCAAATTATATATGAAGTATTTTTTTAGCTTCTCTCCAATTTATTCCTTATTTGAGTATTGTGTGAGTGTCCACCATCTTCCAATATGTTTATGCTGAAGTATGAGAAACATGAGATTCTACATAAAAAGCCAATACAATTAGAGGCTAAAAGTTCAAGAATTAGGGGTTCATGGAATTGGCTAATACCGGAAGCAATGGCCTATGATTGACTTCGAAGATGATGCAAAGATACAATGGTAGGCACATGCTTTTCTTAGGGATCCATCATGAAAAATAGATTTATTTATTTATTTGTGTGTGGTACAAAACTTAACAAGACACAACAAACAAAAGATAGGAGTAGCAGAAAGAGCAAAACCTACCACCCCATGTATAACTCATAATGAGAATTAACAATATCTATGAAGCTAAGTAGATATTAGATGAGACCAAGCCAATTTCTCTTCAAGCTTGGCAGATAGTTAGTTTGATGGATATGAAACAAGTTTCCATCTCTCCATGATAAAGGAATTGCTTCTCGTCATCTCTAGCATGTAAGACACTGTTCAAGACTTCTGACATTGTGAACTAAGCACAAGTTGGATAGAGTAGTCTATAATGCATGAAGGCTTTCTCTATATCCCTTAGAAATAGGACAAACCAAAGAAGAGATGGTAGTAAGTTTCATTAGAGTTGCATGAAAAACATAAATAGCTTGTAGGGATATGCATGCTTGCTAATTTGTCAGCAGTGGATAAGACTAATGTGGGAATTTTAGGATAACCAAGAAGCATGCTTAGTTTAGCAGATTTAAAAGAGCAAGAGATTGAATTAAGCCATAGCAAACTATCTTTTGCAAGATCAATTTTGGTGGATGTAATATGAAGCCATAGCTTGTTGATATGACTTAATCTTGAGCTTTGCATCATCGATTCACCATTACTAGTAAAAAATGATCCACGGTTGTAGCGTGATCAATAGCTATCTTAGTCGAACATCTCTCACCTAAAGTTTCAAAAACAAGGCTAGAGTTTAACCTTGGATCATGAAGAAAATTAATGTGGCTGCCACTACCAGATTGACCACCTAATCCTCTTCTTGAATTGTAGAAAAGAGAAAGCATCTTCTTCCAAGTAAAGCTTGAAAAGGAGTT
The DNA here is from genome assembly GCA_005019695.1 of Trichopus zeylanicus subsp. travancoricus. Classification (NCBI taxonomy): domain Eukaryota; kingdom Viridiplantae; phylum Streptophyta; class Magnoliopsida; order Dioscoreales; family Dioscoreaceae; genus Trichopus; species Trichopus zeylanicus. Next base: position 107,299 of record RXID01015677.1, on the reverse strand, counting down.
GTTTACTGTTAGAGTTAAACCAAAATAAATTGTATGAAAATCTAGGAGATGCAATATTTGGAAAGTGGTGTAATTCATTTTATGTTTCCATCTTAAGATGGATATATCTATGAATGGACACATCTTTTGGACTTTCCAATACATGTACCTAAGATATAGGAAATGTTATTTTAGACTCTATATAAAGTCTATTTTTGTAAGTGTTTTAATAAATAAATGAATTGAATGAAATTGTATTTTTTCAAATAGTTTATCTTCCAATTTTTTCTCCAACATTTACTACCATAATAGTGTGTTGCTCCATGTTTTTATAACTCTTTATGTATCAAAATGGTATTTACTTTCAAATGACATGATAGAGATATTTAGATATAAAATATGGACATTCTTCTCATATGCAAACCTAACTAAGATTATTTTTTTTTTGAACTCTTCATATTTAATGAAACATTCGACACATTAGCTTATTTAAATTGCATCCTACTTCGAAGGTTTGACTTTTCCTACTAAATACAATAGAAAGGGCCTATTTTAATACTTAGGAAAAAAATAGGATTTAAAATTTTTCAATAAAATTTTGGGTTGCATGCAATTTCACTTTCAATAAAACATCTTAGGATTGATGTGATGGTGTCATTAATAGGGAGAAACTTACATGTAAACTTCATTAAATGCAAAAAATAAAACAAAGAGAGGCACAAGTAATGGCTAATGGTTTCCTAATACACCATTTATTATAATTTGCTATCAATTATTCATCATACACCATTCATTCAAAGGAATTAGAGAATTTTTGAATGAGTTTAAAAAGTTACAAGTTTGCCAAGAAGAGTGCAAATATCATGTTTTGATTGTAAGAATTTGTTTGTGAAATATGGCTGGCATAGATAAACCAAAGTAATTTGGCTCAAGGGATAATTAATTATTGGAGATAAACCAAAGTAATGTTTCTAGAAGCTTCATGAAAATTACATGGAGAAGTTGCAAAACTTGAGTTGGCTTTTTGTATGTAGATGATGTATCTCTATAGTTCATGTATGAGACATATGTAAGGCTAGATGAAAGGCAGTTAGGTGACTATGCAAACCCATCAACTGGGTTATTTTATGAAATATGGAATAGAAGAGAAGAAACAAAAAGTGATTCTCTTCTAAAGACCTTGTTTTACATCTCCATTCTCATGCTCAATTTCTTTGGAATAGAGAATAGTGGTCATTATGCGATCAAATGAATAATACATCAATCGAATGAGTTTGTCATCTTCATATTCACACAAAATTGTCAATAATCTTATTGAATATATTCAAGAAATGCAGCATACACATTCCTTCATGCAAAATTCATGCAATTCCTATTTATTATGACGTGAAAAACCTCTAAATTGTTTCAAGAACATCTTGATCATCATCCCCTTCTCATCTTGTAGTGTCTCTATCTTCTATTCTTGCTCTTCTCAATCTTTGAAATTTCATCCTTCAAATTGCTACATTTAGAACAAAACAACACCTTGATATGTTAATTTCTTGCTTTCAAGTTTGAACAAAATGACTTCTTGAAAAATGTAACTACAAATGATAAAAGCATAGAGATGTAAAAGAAGTGAGAAATCTTGTTGGTGGTTCACCCAAATCAAGTTGTAACTATGAGAAAGCCATATATACATCTAAATTGGATGACATGACTATGCTGATTTGTTTAATGAATTTTTCAGAATTGGGTTGGAATTTTGTTTTTATTCTCTTAAGTCTAAAGTGTTATTTGTTTGCAAGTAGTGGAAAGCTTAAGTTGAAAAGTGAACAAACCAAAACTACAACAAAGTAACTAAGAAGTGATACTAGTTGGGGAGAAAGAGGGAGGCAGAATGCAATTAGTTTGCTGATCTTCATAAAATTTGCTGACTAGTGCATAGAACGCCAAATCACCATGCTTGAATGATTGGGTAAAATTTTTTTTGTGCAAGTATACAGTATCCTTGATGTAGTAGCTACTCAGGAAAAATAATCAAAACACCATATTTCATTAGAACAGTTGCGAAAACTACTAAAAATAGATGGACTTGTGAGCCTACTAACTAGTTTAACTCCTGCACTTTATCGATACGAGACTAAACACTAAATTAGTGCTCAGTTATGGGACCCCACTTAGAGTAACTCTAATACCACTATGTGATATTATCCTTGGGCATTTGCAGTCCGTCGGCCCACCAGATCCTAGATTTTTTTTTTTAATTTCTTGGGAAAAACTATATTATTATATTTATGATAGTTATCATATTTAGTTTAATCTCAACTATCGTACTTTGTTGATATAAGACTAAACACCAAACTATGCTCAGTTACAAGTCCATACACCCTACTAACCCGCTAGGCCTCACACAAATGATGATTGAACCCATGTTGATATTGGAAGCTAGGAGGGCTGAACGATTTCAGAGTTGATGCAAGGATGCAAGAATAGACACATATTTTCCTATAGGAATTCATTATGAGGAATAATATATTACTCGATGTATTTGAAAAATCTACCATAAAGACAAAAAATGAACTCTTTAATATGGTGATATCAACCATTGATCTATAAGAGTAGGTTGAAAGAATTCACATTCAAAATAGAGAAGAAATTATTCTAAGAGACAATTTTCATTCACCAACAGCTTATGTTTTTAATTCTTGACATTTATAAAATTTTTACGTAAGGCATGGATATTTTTCTCACATTCATGCATGTACTTAATTAAAATATGTCAAATTCAATTTGAATTCCACATATATGGCACTATGAAACTCTTGGGTACATTAGCTAATATAATTTGTATCCTATTATAGAAGTTTATTTTTTTTTACTATTGGATAATAAATCAGTTGTTTAAATAAAATAATAGTAGAACTTGTTGAAGCAAGTAGGCCAATAAGAGATCAAGTCAAGAAGCAAGAGATGGCCAAAGGAAGCAAATTTTATTATAGAAAAGAAACTCTAAAAATCAGAATACTCGTTCACATAGGACTTCCAAATTTAGTAAACTACTAGGATTCTAACCCAACTCTTAACTCTTAAGAATAGGTAGACAAAAAATTGACTAATACAGAGTAAATATAGCTATAGCTTATCCACTAAAACTTAATATTTCGAACATCCCCTCAAATTGAAGTATAGATGTTAATCATGCTCAGATTTAGGTCATATTTGCTGAAATTATTCTTGCAATGATTTTATAAAGAGGTCAGCTAGCTGACTATCTAAGGTAGAATGAATAGACTGTGGAATATGACCAACAAACTTTTCTCTTAAAAAATGTGGATCCACCTCTATGTGTTTTGCCCTTTAATAAAGATAGGGTTATTTGCAATTTGAAAGCTTGTTAGATTGTCACAAATAAAAGGAATAGGATATTGAGTAGCAATGCCCAGTTCCTATAATAATGGCATCAACCACATTAGCTCACAAGTAGCTAAACTCTATATTTAGCTTCTACATTTGATCTATCAACCACAAATTATTTCTTATTCTTTCATGTGACTAGATTAGCATAAAAGAATGTATAATATCCTAAAGCTAACCTTCTATATGAGAGATGTTAAGCCCAATTTGCATATGTATATCACATGCGCTTAGTTCTTTGATAGGCTTGTATAAGAGTCCTAGACCAATAGTCCTTTCAAGATATCTCAAGGTTCTATAGTCAATTTTAAGATTCTCTCTCCTCTTGCCCTCCTCTAATTATCACCCTTGATTCAAGATCTTGAAAAGTACAACGAGATGGATAAAATGTAATACTACAATTCAAAATTTTGATTAATTGGTTAATGGATAACAAGTTGTAAGAAAATTTGGTTAGATTAAAGTTGAGGGCAAAAAAAGGCTACCAAGAACTATCTTGGCTAGCAATAAGAGCAATACTACCATCATGTAGGGTTACAAATCTCAACTTATTGGTTTGTTCAAGTAAGGAAAAGGATTGAGGGTAACTTGGCATATAATCAGAGGCTCCAGAATCTATAATTCGCTAAGATTTGTTATAAGAGGATGAGATACTTGCTATTGCAATATTCTCTTATTTATTATATCTTTCATTATTGGCATGCTTCTCTTGTCATTGTTAGGTGGAGTATCAAATTCCTTATATCATTAGATACATCACATGAAGTGTTAAGATATGGAAGAGAGGGAGGATCTTGATGCCTTGTGGGCTCATTCAGTCTTTGTTTTCACAAAGTTTTGATTCTTTGCACCAATTGAAACTTCATTTGGTGCAATTCGTCAGAATATTCCTTTGTGAATGCTTGCTTTCTTTGCCACTAGTTGTTACATCTTGGGAGTCACCATGGCCACCAAATTATTTGGGTTCATCCTTTGATGGGAGTCACCATCAAAGTTGTCAGTAACTTTGACTTTGGTATCACTTTGATGGAACAAAGGAGGTAAATAGGTAAAAAAAAAAAAATAGAGCAGGAAGAGAAAGAGAAACAAGGTGAAACCAACTTACTCATGTTCAACTGTAAGAAAATAAGGTTTTCTTGAAAATAAATTCTAAAAGAATGGTAGAATTTTATTTCAAGTAGAAATACTCTAAATAAAAATATTCTTTCTAGAAAGAACTAATATAGGAACTCTTAAAACTATAAGTCTTGTCAAAATAGGGATCCTTTCTAGAGAAGAAAACCTAACCCAACAAAATCCTTATGAAATTAGAACTCGTGCTAGGTTTAATAATTGAAACAATAACTAAATATTAACTCAAATAAGAACCTAATTCTTAATAGATTCTTCCATAGTATACAACATGAGCTACTCCATCGGAAGACAATTTCTTTACTATAACTAGAATAAGTAATTCAATGGCTTCACCATTAGTAACTTTTTCTCCATTGGATCTTCACATACATAAATCCCACTTGAGCAGTTACATTTGCTACAAACACTTGTTAGCTACTCTCATGTGAATGAAGAAAATCAATAAAATGAGCTTATAATCACTGAGTAGGGTATTGCCATTCATTCTCAAACAATATAAAATGTCAACAAAGAAAAAAGAAACAACAACATTAACAACAACAACAATAACAACAACAACAATAATGATTAAGAGTTAACATTTACAATAAAAAAAGAACAAAAAGAGAATAATAATCGCACCTATGATAGTCAAGGATTAGGAACTATGACTATAGACTCTCTTACCAATTCTATGGAGATAGTCGTACTCCTCACCAAATAGAATAGTACTAGATGACACATAAACTATTGTATGAGTTAAGTTGTACCCTTTACTAAATAGAGTCATACCATATTGTACTCTCGACTATAGTAAATTAGCTACTATCATATTTGATAATCTTACTAAACCATTACTAAGTAGAGAATCACGATTGATATTAGCCTAATATATGTCTTATTGTGTCTTAATACACTAAGATTGAAGCTACAATGAATATCAAGTCAAGACTATCAACAATGAAAAACAATTGGCTCCACTAAAATATAAAAAGGGATTCAAGGTCACTAAAAGATTCAGTATTAAAAATCAAATCTAAAGATTCATAGATTATCAAATTGGACTTTGAATGAGAAAGTTATGAATGATCGAACATGAGTTTACAATCTAACTCTAAAATAAATAAAAATAAGATTGTACTCATTTTCTCATCATCCGGTCAAGGAGGCTAACATAATTTGCAATTTAACAAAAACCCCCAAATCATTTCAAATTGTAATTCGGTCCCATAATAAAGAATTTTATATAATTTGCATTTACATCCCCAAATTAATCATATATCCATCTCCATCCATTCATCTAGTAATTTTTTTATATAAAAATCTAAAAACACTGAATTCACATATTAATCCTCTAGACTGCCAAACTGATATTCAAAATTTTCATTAAGTAAATTTGCACTTAAGTCCCTAATAAATCTCAAAATTACATATTAGTTCTTAATGAATTCAATAACATATTATTCCATTCAAATCCAATTATTCAAGCATAAGCCAAATTAATATTATATGAAAAAAAGAGATTTTAGCAAATAATCACTTTTCTTATTATAAATTTACAAAAAACCACTTGTGTTATTACTATAAGTAAAAAACCACTCACTTTATATTTCAAATTTATAAAAAAAACTTAATTAAAATAGTTTAAAAAATAAGTTAATTTAATTAATTAATTTAATACAAAAAAGATCAAATTATTTTATTTGGTTTTATTTTGAACAATTGGTTCGCAATTTTTGGATAACTGGTTTGACAAAATTGAAGTTTAAATTTTTAAATTCATAAAATTAGATAATCAATCTTTCATAAAAATTAATATAAAATAAATTATTTTTATATTACCTTAATAGTTATTTGAACTAAAATCAAATGAGAATAATTAGATATTTTATATTAATTTTAATTGATAAAATTAAATTAAATTAAAATATTTTTTGAATATTTTAATCAACATAATTTTTGTAAATTTATAATATAAGACAAGTGATTTTTTGCTAATAGTAATAAGATAAGTAGGCTTTTTTTTATAAATTTACAATAAGACTAATAGTTTTTTACTAGAAACTCTAAAAAAATCATTAGTTCCAACTTAATCAAGATCCTAGTCCATTCAAACATCTCAATCCCAATCCAATCAAATCATATCTAACCCAATTAGTTAAAAACTCGAACCAACTGATTTGAAATTAAAATTAACAAAATCCTCTAATCAAAATTAATTAAACATATCCACCAATAAATTAAATTAGCCAAGTAAATCAAACCACAATCCAATCCATGATAAATTAAATTGACTCCCACTAACTCCCACCAAAACCAAATTCAACTCAAATCAACCAGCCAAATTCATGCCCAAGATATAACTAGTTTCTAAACCAAAACCAAAATCAAAACCAAAACTAAAACCAAAAGTCAATACCACACTTCTCCATCCTATAGCACGAGACTTTGATCTTCATACAAAATAGAAAGAATTAAGAAAAGCCAACTTCAATTAGAAAGTCATTCAATCTCGATTATTATTTCAGTTGATACATATTCAAATGATAAATTTGCAAACTATACTTTCATTTAATAGAATTGCAACACAACTTCAATAGAAAGTTGGTGAAAGATTGCCTTCAATCAAGATTTGAAAGATAATGGGAATCAATTTGAACAATAATATTTGTTTTTTAAAAATGTTCATGTTATAAAAAAAAATTCAACATCAAGAGTCTAATGTATCTCAACAATCACTTTAGAGCTTGTTAATGTACTTTCCTTAGATTTGCTATGAAGTGTTTGAAAACTAATTGCTTGTGATATATCTAGGCTTGTGCATATGAAAACATAAATTAGGCTTTCGGTTGCACTTGTACATTGGATGCTCTCCATGTCACATGCTCTTCATTTGTGGAAGGATACAGCTAAGTTGAAAATTTGAAATGTGATGCCAAACGAGTGTAAATAAGATTGAACTCTACATGCTAAAATGAGAAATAATCTTTTTAAGTTATTTGCATTACCTAAGCTATAACATTTCATGCTCTCAATCCTTGCTAATTTCTATTCTATAATGATTTTTCCAAAACAATCTAGATATTTATTCTCAATTCATTCTTCATTTAATGTTTCAAACCATTAGTCTAAGAACATCCTAAGCAACAATAATCGTGTCATTAACATATAGAAATAACATAATAAATGAATTTCCAGCAAATATTTTGAAGCAAACATGAAATACTGTACATAGTGGACAAAATCTTGTCAAAAGTAAGTTATCGAGCCTTTCATATAATTTTTCCTTGGAAGTTACTTCAAACCATAAAGCTATTTGTTCAACTTGTAAATTTAATATCCTTTTCTTGGATGAGCTCTTCAAGTTGATGCAAAAAAAATGTTATTCTAATCAGCCAAGGAGAAAGTTGGTTTTTAACATCAACTTGCCTTAACTTACAATTGTAAAAGGCAACAAATAAATAGTTAATAAAATTAAATAACAAAAACAAATACGCTATTCTAAATATTTTTCGGTTTGAATACCATATATAATTAGATTAGATAGCACTCAAACTACAATTTTTTTGTCTTTTCCTTTTGAGAAGAGTCCTTTAACATAAGATGTGTATTTGCTTGTACAACATAGAAAAACTCCTGTAGGTACCTAATGTATCTAATCACAAGAAGTTTTCTTGAGAGGTTTAAACAATAGAATTTTTGTCAAATATATTGTATATTTGAATAAGCAACTTAAAATAATGTGATTCCTAAAAATTATAGCCTTATTAATTAACATAACTAAGGAAAATTTGTACTTTAGAACAGCACATAGGTTGGAAATTCAAAAATTCTTAATTATACACAACTACAAATTTTTAGGGGATGTTTGGTAACAGATTAAGGCTAAAACCAAGATTAAAATTAGAGAACCACTTTTATAAACTAATTTTTTTTATTAAAATTGATCCTACAATGATTTAAAATTTAAAAAAGTAATTTATTTTTTATAATAATTTAATTTAATAATTATGTAAAATAATTAATATTAGTTTTTTTAAAAAATAAAAATTTTAAAAATTTCTAGCCATAATCTTGGCCCATTACTAAATGAGCCCTAAGAGTTTTGCAACCAATGTGAGTGTGATGAGATTTTCTCACATTAAGATGATGTCTTAGTTCCTTCTAACCAAAAATTCATTTCTAAAGACTAGTTGCACTTAGCATATTTGTGTGTTTTATCCTTATAAATGAGCTGTAGTGACTTCTTAGATGTTTATCAGAAATGCACACTTTCCATACATCTTTTAGATTACGAATGATTGATGGCCTCTTATCATATTGTACCTTTTTCGGCTCTTCGAATCTTTATCATTACACTTGAATAGCATCTTCAGTACACTGAATTTTGTTACACTAAATATCGATGTCCACTATAATTCATGATGTAAAAGAAGAATAGGAAAAAAAAAACACACAAGAGATTTATGTGATTTGGTTTATGATTTATTCCACTAATGAAAGCAATCCGGAGGATATTGTATTGATGAGAAAGGAAGAGGAGATTACAATAATGGAGATAAAACTCCAATATCACCAACTCTCACAAAAGACTAATTAGTCTAGACGTTACAAGACATTTTGAAAGTTTTGATTTGACTCTATTTTACTCTATTGAAATCCTTAGATGGATAGAGTATTTATAGATATGACCTAACTAAGTTTAAGTCAAAGTAAGAGACTGACTCAAATAAGATTTTTACTAATTCAAGTCTTTTAGTAAAAGATAAATTCATAAAAGTATTAGACTCACTAAATTACTTCCTAATATAAATTCTAATTTAATTAGGACTCTCCAAAAAATCCAGATTCGAGACACAACTAAGTCAATAATCTCCACCTTGGCTTGAATTCTCTTCTTCTTTGAATTTGAATCTTTAATAGATGCATTCGCCATTACCTTATAGGGCAAGATCACTGACCTTGAACATTGATCAAGTCCAAACAGAGCTGAACTTGTCAATCGAAATCACCTTCGTTAACATATCTGTAGGATTTCTTAAAATATGAATTTTTTGTAAAAAAAATCTGGCCATTTTCAATAATGTCTCGAATAAAGTGAAATCGGACATCTATGTTCTTTGATCTGACATGATACATTTGATTCTTCGTAAGGTGTAGGCACTTTGATTGTCCTAAAAAATAGGAAGAACACATTGAGAAAAACTAATTTCATTTGTCAATCCTTTTAACTATAGAGCTTCTTTGACTACTTTTGTAGCTGCCATATACTCATACTTTATTATACATAATGCCATAGTTGACTGTAAGGTACACTTTCAACTAATAGGTCCATCACAAAGAGTGAAAAAATAATCAGTGAGGGATCGTCATCGATCAAGATCTCTAGTATAATCTGAATCGACGTAGCCAACAATTTTGGTCTCTTGAACTATATTTTTGTCGAAATATAAGCCAATATTAAGAGTTTCTTTGATATATCTTATAACCACTTCACACCTTGTCAATACTCTTTTCTTGTATTTGCCATGTAATGATTAACAACACTGACTACTTCTATAATATTAGGTCTTATGCATATCATAACATACATTAGCTTTCAATAGTACTTGAGAATGAGATATTCTCCATATATACATACTCCTCATCTGTAGAAGGACATAGTTGAGTTGAAAGCTTAAAGTGGGATGCCAAAGGAGTACTGATGAGTTTTGAATTCTGCATGTGAAAATGAGAAACAATCTTTTCGAGATACTTGCTCTGTTTGAGCCATAACCTGTCATGCTTTCGTTCTCGATCAATCTCCATATCGAGAATCTTCCTTACAACACCTAAATATTTTATCTCAAATTTCTTTTTCATTCTAAACTTTAGATCATTAAGTAGAGATATATCTTGAGTAGCTATAAGCATATCATCAACATAAAAAAGGAATATAATAAATGAGTTATTGGCATGTATTTTAAAATAGATACAACAATCATGTTTGCAATGAATGAAATTTTATCCCAATATAAAATAGTCAAATCTTTTATACCATTATTTTGGAGACTGTTTCAAACAATAAAGTGATATGTTCAACTTACAAACATAATTTTTCTTACCTTCTTAGATGAACCCTTCAGATTGTTGCATAAAAATTTGTTCTTCTAATTCTCCATGTAGAAAGATGATTTTTACATCAATCTATTCTAACTCAAGATTATGAAAAGTAACTAAAGTAAGTATAAAACGAATAGATGTGTGTTTAACCAGAGGAGAGAAAATTTCATTAAAATCAATACCCTTCTTTTGTGAATACCCTTTTGCAATTAAACCAGTCTTGAATTTAACACCATCTATCTCAGAGGAATCTTTTTTCTTTCAAAATACTCACTTGCAACTAATTGCTCTTTTACCTTCTGATAATTTCATCAAGTCCTAAGTATGGTTTTTTTGAAGAAAATTCATCTTTTTATTTATAGAAACTTATCACTGAAAAAAATTCGTATCCTTCACTACTTTTTTAAAGAAAGATGGATCACCATTATCAGTAAATAAAGCAAAAGCTGCCATATCTTCAAAATCATACCTTTCAGGTGGCTTTATGTCCATTTGAGATTTTCGAAGTGGGGTCTTCTTAGAAATTTGATTTTTAGAATTTTCTTGAGAATTTGGTATACTTTGAATATCTTCTTCTGAAGGAACTACATACTCCACCTCCACTCGCATTATATCACTAGGACTTTTCTTGACGGATTTTAATATAAAACATTCATCAAATACTATATCTCTCTCAAAAATTATATTGAAAATAATAGGATCCCACAAACTATAACTTTTAATATTTTTGGTATAATCGAGAAAAATACACTTTTTAGAATATGCATCTAACTTATTCTTGACAACATGTACATAAACAGGGTAAGTAAAAAATTTTTAAAAAAGAATAATTTACAGGTTCACCAGTCCACATATCTTTAGGAGTTTTATAACCAATGATTGTCTGAGAAGAGTAATTCACAATGAAATATGCTGTATTGACTGCTTGTGCCCAAAAACCCTTGTTAAGATTAGTTGTACTGAGCACACTACTTGCTTTATTCAACAAAGTTTTGTTCATTTTTTTAACCACACCATTTTGTTGAGACTTTTCTGGGATGGTAAAGTGGCATTCAATTCCTTCATCTTTATAGAATTTGAGAAACTCTGTCAAGTTATACTCTCCATCATTATTACTTCTGAGGATTTGATTTTTCTGCCAATCTTTTTTTCAACTGAAGTTTTTCACCATTTGAAAATAGAAAACGCTTCGGCTTTATGATGTAAAAAATAAATCTACACTTTTTTGAAAAAATCATCAATAAAACTAACAAAATAATGAGCACCAAATTTTGATGAAATAGGAGAGCACTATACATTAGAATGAATATAATCAATTAAGCCTTTAGTGCGATGAGTACTGGTGTTAAACTTTACCTTGGACTGTTTATCATAAAGATAATACTAGTAGAAATCCAATTTGCATGAGTTGAGATTTTTCAGTAATTTTCTTTTGTTGAGCTCAGTTAAAAGTTACTCACTCATATGACTGAGACGCATATGCCATAAGTGGGTCATATCAGAAGAAACTTGAGAAATTTGCTGCTTCACATTCAACAGTTTTTTCTTCTAACTCATACAAATTTTTATATTTTAGGCCTTTCATCACTATTAATAAGCCTTTAGCAAATTTAAGAACTTCACCTCTAGTAGAATATTTATAACCAAAAGAATCCAAAGCACTCAAAGAAATTAAATTCTTTTTTGAATCAGGAATATGTTTAACGTCAGTAAGAGTTCTAATAATATTATCAAATACCTTAATTTTGATTATTCCAATTCCAACAATTTTATATGGATTGTTATTATTCATCAAAACTAAATCACAATCATAAGACTTATAGTCTTCAAACCAATATTTATTGAAACACATGTAGTAAGAACAACCAGAATTAAGAATCCAAGTATCATGGTATAATCAAAAGTAGAACTAATAGAGATAATATTACCATAATCATCATCATAACTCTCTTCAGCAATTGACACTTGTTCTTTGGCTTGCTCTTTAGACTGAGATTCTTTTTTTTTTTTACTTTGAACTTTCAACACTCTTCAATTATATGTCCAATCTTCTTACAATACCTATAACCTTTTTCTTTGAATTTGGATCTAGAATGACCTGTCTTTGATCTTTCTTCAGTACGATCTCTGGCAATCAATATTTTTAAATGTGACACATCCTCCTTAATCTTTTTTAAATATTCATTAAATAGAAGAGCAGTAAAAATATCATTAAATTTTAAATTCTTATCATACATGAGAATAGTCTTCAGATTCTCAAGAGAAGGAAGTAGAGATAATAATAAAATAATTATCTTGTCTTCATATTTAATTTTAACATCAATGTTTAATAATTGAGAGACTAGTTTATTGAAAGCATTAAGATGATCAACTATATTCGTACATTCTCTCATTCAAAAATTAAAAAATTTCTGTTATAAGTAAACTCGATTTAAGATAGACTTACTCATATATTATTTCTCTAACTTTTTTCATAGCTCGAAAGGTAATGTTTAATCAAGAAACGGATAGAGTATATCATCGGTGATACTAAGGATGATTGTGCTATATGCACTAACCTTTTGATTTTTCGAGATACTTTCGGTGATATCTTCAAACTTGACATCTTTCAATGTATTTTTCAACCATTGTTGAGTAAGAATTGCATGAACTCTTGCTTTCCAAATAAGAAATCCTTACTTTCTATTGAATTTTTCTACATCGAACTTCGTAGTAGATGTATTGAATCAAACTCTGATATCAGTTTGTTGCACTATATATCAATATCCACCGCAATTCACGATATAGAAGAAAAAAACACACAAGAAATTTATTTAGTTTGGTTTACGACTTACTACACTGGTGAAGGCGATCTGGAGGATATTATATTAATGAAAATGGAAGAGGAGATTATAATGATAGAGGCAAAACTCCAATATCAGCAGCTATTATAAGAGACTAAGTACCATAACCATCACAAGACATTTTGAGAGTTTGATCTATATATCTTTATTTCATTTTATTGAAATTCTTAGCTGAATAGGGTATTTATAAATATGACCTAATTAAGTTTGAGTTAAAATAGAAGACATATTCAAATAAGACTTCTATTAATACAAGTTTTCTTGTAGAAGATAAATCCAGAGAAAGATTAAACTCACTAAATTAATTTTTAATATGAATTCTAATTTAATTAGAACTTTTCGAAAAATTCAGATTAGAGACATAACTAAGTCAACAGAATTTGAGATGCTTAGCTTGATAGTAGAAGCCCCATGGAGATATACAACATCAAGAATAAAGATTTTTTCTCCTTGTTATCTCAGGCTTGGTTATTACTTGGTTCGCTCTTTTCATCCATCAATGGAATACTATTATTTTCCATCTGGTCGTTTGACCCTTTCAAGAGTTCCCAAATTGAGATGTTATTTTTTTATCCAAGGTATATATAGATATAGTAAAAATTTATCATGTATTGGTGGTTACTGTCTTTCAAGATACGTCTTCCTTCATGCCTGTAACCATGTCCAAAGCCTTCTTCTTTCAACAGTATCAAAAAAGAATCTTCTTCTTAAATGAAACAGTTGATCTACAACCTGCTCAGTTGGATCTTGCATTCTTCTGCCATGTGTCAACTCATTTGCTTTGAGTGAAAGATTGATCTCACTATATCAGTTTCAAGTTCAGTTGAACATGGTTAGAACTCTTGAATCTTGAACAGTATTCTCATCTATTCAGATTCATGCTTAGGCAAAAACTTCAAATATGCCTTATTGTATACTTGTTCCATCGAGTCAAGTAAACTTTCACAATTTCCCATGAATGCCTCAAGTTAGTTATAGTATGATGTACATGCCATTCTATTTTCCAAAATCTTTCGATTTTTTGCAGCTTACACAGCATAAGCAAGGGGTCATATCATTTAATCTGATGCATAAAAACTCACGAAAACCTTGTTGATCTCATTTACTTCATTTTTAGGTTTACGTGTCAAACTTGTGAACTATTCTATTTGCTGACAATTCATGTTTTCAAGTTGTTTATTGCTTCAGTTTGTTTCAGTCTCTGGTTTCTTGAGTACACTAGTGAATATTCAGTCTCACTGGATTTTAGCTTGGGTTTTGTACGTAATTTATAAGTCAAACCTTTTGTTACTTTTCTTCCGTAGCATGGAACTAGATCAGCAAGTCAATATTTCGTATGAAATTGTGATAGCAATGAGAGAATAAGTCAGTCCTAATTATTTAGTGTAGATCAAGATGGCAAATGCTTAATCCACCGTCAAATATACTCGTCCAGGTTTGCTTTAGATACTTCCAAATTTATAGTCCTTGTAAACCATAGATTGAACCCCTTTGTCATCATTATCATGTGAAGCAGTTAATTTAGGCATCAAAGTTTTGAGAATTGGATGGACTATTAGAATATCATGATCACTTTGCCAACTTAATATTTTCACTTGTTACAATATTTTAATTTAAGAAAATTACTTGATAGCTAGTATTGAGATCCTGTTCAGCGTGATAACATTATGTTTCTTCAGTTTTTCTCTCTTGACGCTAAAGAATTAACTTCTAAGTCGCTCACAATCTTGCAGCTTTCATCCTTTCTAGCTTCAATTGTTGAGAAACATATCGAGTAAACTACGTACAAATTCTACGTTCGTTTTGTTTCATGTGGCATTCCAAGCATTTTCGGCATAGATCTTGGCTCACTATTATGGATATTAGTGCGCCAAACTAATTCATTTTTATGATTCCATGGTTCATCAGCATCGAGGAGACAATTGCCCGATATCTGATGCACACAAAGAACTTCAACGTTGAAAATAAAGCACCTGAACGGGATATTACGGTTAAGAATCATCACTTCTCGTCTCCAGGATAGCAGTAGCCATTTTGTGCACTTAAAATTTGGATTATTTCTCAAACTTCTGCAAAAACTTACAAACCATTATATACACTAATCTTGGATTTACTGCGCAGCAGCAGTGGAAATGGGAAGCTGCAACAATGGCTAAGAAGATTGAGATTCTCGAAGGCCATAGACGGTGTCCATTTAAAGATTAAAGTCATTTTGTTGTGAAGTTTTTTTTTTATATCTGTGTTCTCACAAATAGATACAGTTTTCTGTTGGGAAAAATGAGTTACTAAGCATGTTGAAATTTTGCAGGAAGCTCTTGGGTGAGAGTCTCGGATCATGTTCTGTATTTGAGCTCCATGAAATAGAGAGCCGATTGGAGAAAAGCCTGAAAAATATAAGAGGAAGAAAGGTAAAAATACAAAGTGAAATTTCGATTCCATCGTTCTAATTTGTCATCTTTTCTTGAGTTTTTTTTAATTTCATGCAGAACAACTTGTTAACAGAGCAAATTGAACAGCTAAAAGAAAAGGTAGAAATTCTGTGATAACAACATGATTGAAACTAAATTGTCAAACGTTATCGTTCAAGAACATGTTTTGAATTTTTGATGATGACAAATAGGAGAGGAAACTCATGGAAGAAAATGTAGCACTGCGCAAAACAGTACGTATTTGTTTAAATTCTTGTACAAATATAATCACTAGTTGTTTTAGGCATCAAACTAACTAATTAGGTTTTTATTGCAAATGGAACATAATGAGTAGTTATGCACTCTTTTGCAGGTGGAGTCTCGATTGCAGCTAAATAAACCTGGCGAAGAGCTTCAGCATGATCAGGAGAGCAAAGACATGGAGGTCGAGACTGAGCTGTTCATCGGGTGGCCAGGAAGCAGTAGGCGGTGATCGTTGGCTCAAGCTTGAAGAATCAAGGTTTTTGCGATAATAACCAATAATTAATAAATGTTTCATTGATTAAGTGCATGCTTATGTAGAGTAATACGTAATAACATGGACGATCGCTTTCATTAAGCAATGAAATGGTGAGCTGTGATTTTTATTCTAAAAGGTTTGCAACTCCCATCTTTGTTCATGATCGAGTTCGAGTATTTGTTGAAGTTTAGATGTTTCAGATGTAGTGTACATGCAGAATACACCGCGAAGCTATCGGGATTTGACTCTAACTAACTATAAATTTGTGATTCATTAATTAATTAGCAGAGAACAATTCATGATGCCCGACCCATGCTTTTTCCTTCCAAAAAAGTTGTTTCGACAAAAGGAAAGGGAAGTTAATGGAAAATTCATGGATCTTCCTCGTTTAACCTACTTATTAACATGAGCAGGTTAGGTCCACCTGTTTAGGTCCGTTTGATGATGATAAATCATGTCAACTCATCATCGATGTAAATTAAGACTTTGTTACTATCGAGACTATCATTACTTTCAAATGTTAGAACATCAGTACAACAATCCAAATAGTGTATATATGATATGTCACATCTCTTCAAGGTGTGGATGGAGTACTTGTCTGGCCTTTATATAAAGGGAAAATTTCTTTTACATATTATATATATATATATATATATATTTTAAATACAAGTTATTTTGTTTCAAAAAATTTTCTGAAGTCACATAAATTTTTCAACTTCATAAAAAATAACTGATGTGGTATAACTAGCTTAATCCTTTTTTTGGAGCATTGAATTTATTGGGATTCGCAGCGGAAGGTTCACAAATCACCTTATTCTTAAACAACACAAGAAACGAAAACTAATACAAGATAAAAGAAAATAATAAGATAAGACAGCGAGAGATCCACTATCAAAAGAAAAGACTTTTACAAGAATCTAGAAGAAAGACTTCAATCTTTCTTACTCAAATAAACTCTTTCACCAAGCGTCGGCAACGCCTCCACCTTCAGAGAGAATCTCCAAGAGAGTACCACGAGCAACCAGCATGGGAGACCACCGAGAAGCACTAGAAAGACCCACACACGAGAGCCGACACTCTCTCTCTTTCTCTTCTCTCTATTCTCTCTATTCCTCTTTCTCTATTTCTCTCTAGTTCAATCGCAATACTACGCTACCCATAAACCCTATGTATTATAGTATATTTATAAATCCTTATTGAGTTTGAGTTTTACTCTAATTACAACTCCTGATATTACAAATCAATCATAAATCTAAATCCAACTTTGGATTTCTACTTTAACTCAAATTCTAATTTGAGTTCGATACACCTAAAACTCAACAATCTCCACATTGGCTTGAACTCGGGCGTGCCACCATCACGAATCTTATTTAGCTAATAGCAAGACACGAACTTGAGCCAATCTCGAGTTTGCTTTTCATGCCTACAGTCTTGTACTTTTAGAAGCTTTTCGGATGACCTGTGTCTGCTGTTGTAGTAAAAGTAATTCGAGGAGAATGTTTATCTCCCATCAAATTACTCTGAGTATCATGCTTTCTCTTCACTACTGTAGCCATCGGAACTCCACCTGCAATGGTGTTCCCTATTAATCGATAAACATTGCCGCACTTCTCACCTTTCATCAGGATTCTAATACCACGTGTCACTTTCATGACTCTATCTTTTGCTAAATAATTACAGCCTTTTGAGTCCAGTACACCAAGTGAAATTAGATTTTTTTCGCATCTTGGGGACATGCCTCACCTCAGTAAGAGTACGAATCGCTCCATCAAACATCTGGATTTTGACTGTTCCCACACTAGCAATCTCACAGGCTGAATTATCGCCCAACCAAACAGTACTTTTCTTCTTATTCTCCTCATAAGAAGTAAACCAATCCTTCCTCGAGCAAATACGATAAGAACTACCGGAATCTAAAATCCACTTAGCAGAAGTGCCGATTTCTGCAGATATTGCAAGAACGTCTCCATCCACACTATTCTTAGAAGTATCATCCGCTATTGCCGTTACCATATTGGAGGACTATATCTTCCAACGTTTAGGGCAATACCGTCTAATGTGGCTATACTTCTTACATGAATAGCATTGTACTTTCATCTTCAATTTTGATTTGGATCATTGCTTACCTTCTCCATGTTCTCTTAATCTCCTTCTTTCGTGAGCCATCAATCCTTTACCAAACTCCATATTAATGTTAGAGTTTCTCCTTCTCTCATTAGAAAGAAGACTAGTTGTCATATCTTCCATCTTGAGAGTTTCTTTACCATAAAGAATTTTGGTCATAATATGATCGTACGAAGCAGGAAGAGACATAAGGAGAATCAGCGCCTTATCATTCTTTTCAAACTTCATATCAACTTTCAGTGAATCAATGATAATCTTATTGAAAGTATTTAGGTGATGTAATATAGTTGTACCTTCGCTCATACACAGTCTGTACAACTGTTGTTTCAGATAGAACTTGGTCGTGAGGCTTTTTGACATGTACAACTTCTCGAGTTTTGTCCAGATGTCCATCGTCAACTCTTCATCAATGACATTGTACAAAACCTCATCAGTCAGACTAAAAAAAAATTCAATTCAATTCCTTTTGATCTATCTCCTCCCAGTCTTCATTACTTATCTTGACTGACCTCTTTTCTTTTTCCTCTAACATCTTTTGTATACCTTGAAAAATAAGAACTGCTTTTATCTTCTTCTGCCATAAGACAAAATTTATCTTGCAGTCAAACTTCTCCACCTCGAGTAAAGATTTTGTCATCTTGGTTGTTTGCTCCTAAGCTCTGATACTAATTGTTGGGATTTACAACAGAAGGTTTACGAATCACCTTTTTCTCAAACAACACAAGAAATGAGAAGTAATACAAGATAAAAGAAACTAACAAGATAAGGCAGTGAGAGATCCACTATCAAAAGAAAAGGCTTTTACAAGAGTCTACAAAAAAGACTTCACTCTTTCTTACTCAACTAAACTCTTTCACCAAGCCTCGACAATGCCCCCACTTTCAGAGAGAATCTCCAAGAGAGCACCACGAGGAACCAACACGAGAGACCATTGAGAAGCACTAGAAAGATCTACACATGAGAGCTGACACACACACTCTCTCTCTTCTCTCTATTCTCTCTATTCCTCTTTCTCTATTTCTCTCTAGTTCAATCTCAATACTGTGCCACCCATAAGCCCTATGTATTATAGTATATTTATAAGCCCTTATTGAGTCTGAGTTTTACTCTAATTACAACTCCTAATATTACAAATCAATCATAAATCTAAATCCAACTTTGGATTCCCACTTTAACTCAAACTCTAATTCGAGTTTAAGACACCTAAAACTCAACATGAATCCTAGAGTGGACTTTGATATAGTGGGCTTTCATTTTCGTATTCTCCTCCTCCCATATGACTTCAAATTCGACTATCTTCTCGGTGAAATCGATGCCTTGCTCCCTCTTGTGTTGCATGTGACCCCATTATTTCATATCTACGTCAAATCTGCATAGACGCGTCACCCTCTCTCACTATAGGTGTGGCTAAGAATGGGATAAAATTTGTCATTACTAGTGACGACGAAGAGGAAGACGAGGAAGATGAGGAGGGTAATAAGGGTGTCTATGTAGAAGAGGTGGGTGGTGAGGAGGTAGGGGTGGACCTTGATGACACTGACTAAGTTGGTAAGAGAAGCTGTAGGAATATTGACTTTCAAAGACATAAACCCCTATTGTTAATTATCTTGAAAATTGTAAGAAACTTCCTAAAATAAGAAACCTAACTAATGAAATAGAAAAACAAAAAAAAGAAAAAGGAAAAAACATCATTTAATTGATTTAAGAAATAATATATGGTTTAAGAAAGAGCGTACCCTTATTTTACAATGAATTTTATCATAGCATTATAGGGAGATATCACAATAATAAATAAATAAATAAAGGGAAGGAGTGAGAAAGAAGTTATGATATGTACTATTGTCCTACTCTCGTGTATTGGACCATGTGATGTCTTGATTGGAATGGGTCATGGCTCAATCTTTGGCAAATATTGCTGGTGCTATACGCCAAGACAAGAAAGACGATGAGAAAAGTTTGAAGTATTTCTAATAGTTTTGAGTATTAGTGATAACTCCGTTGAATAGTATTGCCGATAGCTTATCGAGACTAACTTGGAGTGTTTTCGATATCTTAAGCTATGGTGATAGCATCTTGAATTGAAGTATTTTCGTTAGCTAGTAAGACATTGATGATAATTTTGAGTTTTGAAGTATTATCATTCGCTAGTAAATCATAGGTGATAATTTCATTGATTTTGAAGTGTTTCTATAGCCAATAAGATATAAGTAATAATTTCATGAATTTGAAGTGTTTTCATGGCCAATGATGCATAAGTGATAACTTCATAAATTTTAAGCGTTTCCATGGTCAATGAGGCATAGATGATAACTTCATGAATTTGAAATATTTCTACAATCAATGAGACATAAGCGATAACTCCATAAATTTGAAGTGTTTTCATGGCTAATGAGATAAGGCAATAACTTCACGAATTTAAAGTGTTTCTATAGCCAATGAGGCATAAGCAATAACTTCATTAATTTTAAAGTATTTTCATGGCTAATGAGACATAGATATTAACTTTAATTTTAAAGTATTTCTATGGCCAATGAGATATAAATGATAACTTTATTAATTCAAAGTGTTATTATAGTCAATGAGATATAAGCTATAACTTTATGAATTTGAAGTATTTTTATAGCTAATGAGATATAAGTAATAACTTTATTGATTTTGACTAATAAGGTATAGGTAATAACTTCATTGGCTTGAAGTATTTCTATAGCCTATTATTTGAGGTGATTTTTACTACAATCAAATTTGATTAGAATATGATTAAAATTGAAACTAGTATGTCAATAAATTATGGTTTAAATATGAGTTTCAGTTATACTTAAATTGTGTTCGAGTTTGATCGAAATTTGAGTCTAATTTGGACCTGAATTCTTAAGGAATTCAAACTAAAACTAAAGTGGGCTGAGTGAACTGGATATTTGAATTAAAATTGGGTTTAAAATTCATCTAAAATCTGAGCTAAAATGATAAAATATAAGAATTTTATAAATAAGTTGTTGGACTGAATAAATCTTCATAAATGAGTTCTTAGTCAAAATTTTTTACAAACAGGTCCCTAGAACGATAATTTTATATAAAAGCCTAATAAAATCCTAAAATTATAAATCAATTCCGCAAAATTTAGGATTTACAAATAAACTCCTTAAGAAATCGATAATTATAATTCAATTATTATCCAGGGTTTGTAAATAAACTCCATTAAAATTTTATATTCCCAAATAAACCTCTAAAATTTTAAATTTTCACAAATAAGTCTCTCAAAAACTTTTATTTACAAATAAGTTTAAATTTTATTCAAAAAAGATCCTGGGAGTTTTAAAATTTTATAAATAAGTTCTTTTCACAAAAATACCTCTAAAAATTTATAGAATTATAATTTGGTCCAAATTTTTTTAAAAAATTACAAATAGCCCCCTTATGAAATCAATATTTAAAATTAGTATAATTTTTAAATTTTTGTCATCTACATCAAACAAAGTTATCCATATTCATTTATAGACTTATCCAATTTCAAACAAACAATCCACGACTATCCAATCCAAATAGAACTCAAGTGAAAAAAGAAGTGTTTATTCCCAATAAAAGAGAAAATTTCTCTTATTATGATTTTTGGTGGAACTTCATTAACACCGCAATCACTTGTCATCCTTGGTACGATAACGAAACTCCACCTATATTGCAGCCATCTGTAGCCCCTTGAAGGTGGTGAATTTTTGACATTGATGTGGCTCGTGGTCCCTCGAAGATAGTGAATTCTTGTCACTCTAAGTTAGCCTTTGGACTCACACTTAGTCAACCCTTGGGCTCACACCCAGCCAGCCTTTTGGCTCACATCGAAACTAGCCTTCAAGCTCACACTTGATCAGCCTTCAGACTCCCACTTAGCTAGCCTTTAGATTTCTATCTTAGCCAGCCTTCAGGCTCACATCCTAGCCAGGTTTCGGTTTGCACCCAGCTAGCCTTCGAGTTTACACCCAAGCTAGATTTCGGGATCGCATCAAGCTAGCCTTCAGGCTTGCACTTACCCAGCCTTCAAGCTTGCATCCAAGCCAACCTTTGGGCTCACACTCAGCTAGGCTTCATGCTCACACTTAGGTAACCTTCGAACTTGCACCATTGCGAGCATTTAAGCTTGCACTTAGCTGGCCTTTGAGGTCTTACTTAGTGAACCATCAAGCACGCATCCAAGCCTGCCTTTGGGCTCACACTTAATTAGTTTTTAGACTTGCACTTAGCTAGCCTTTTGGCTTGTATCTTAGCTAGCCTTTGGGTTTGCACCCTAGTCAGCCTTCGGGCTTGCACCCAGTCAGTCTTTGGATACAATAAGTCAGCCTTTGGGCTCACATCGAGCCAGCTTTCAAGTTTGCATTAGCTAGCCTTCGAGCTCACATCCAAGCTATCATTTAGGCTCGCACTTAACTAGTCTTTGGGCTCACGTTCAACCAGCCTTCGGGCTTGCACTTAGCTAGTCTTTGGGCACACAACTCTGTCAACATTTAGGTTCGCACTCAGCCAGCCTTTGAGCTCACACTCAGTCAACCTTCAGCCTCACACTTAGCTAGTCTTTAGACTCACACTTAGCTAGCCGTTGAGCTAGAGTCCAAGCTAATCTTTAGGCTTGCACTTAACTAGCCTTTGGGTTCTCACTTAGCCATCCTTTGACTCACATCCAAGCAGCCTTCAAGCTTATACTTAGCTAACCTTCGAGCTTGCATTCTAGTTAGTCTGCAGACTCACATCCAAGCCAGCCTTCAGGCTTGCATCTAAGCTAGCCTTCAGACACACACCTCAACTAGCCTTCAGGCTCGCACCTCATCTAGCCTTCGGGCTCGCACCTCATCCAGCCTTCGAGCTTGCACCTCATCTAGTCTTTGGACTCGCACCCATTCAACCCTCAAGCTTGTGCCGCTAAGCCAATTTTTGAGCTCATAAACTAAGCCAACTCTCAAGTTTGCACATTTAAGATCAGACCGTGGGTTTGCCTAAAATTATTATAAATAGCCAAAGACCCTCAAATCAAATTGATTAATGTGAAATAACTCAATCATATTGAAATAAACCTCAGCCAAAATAAATAGACAAAGCTCAAGTTGACTCAAATGGACCTAAATTAATCAAATAAATGGACTAAAATCCAAATTGAGTTAACCTAAACTAAATAAACTTAGACTCAACCCTAACTAAACTTGAGATGAGTTAATTTAAAATGAAGTTAAGTTTAAATCAAATCCAATCTGGATTAAACTAAGCTCAATTCAAATCCCTAATTGGGTTAAATCAAGTTCAAACTTAGTGGGTAAACTCAAAGTCAAACCAAAACCAACCCAAGCTGAACTAAAACCAAGTTGAGCTAAATTGACTTGAACTTGAATCAAAGTCTAGTAGATCTGAACTCATTAAAATTCCAACATAAGGTCAAACTCAACTCAAGCTAAATGAAATAAATTTGAACCCAAACCATATTAGTCTCAATAAAACTAAATAGGGTTAAATTGAGTCCTATTGGGTACTATGCCTTTGACAATATTATGAGACTAATGACTAAGGATGATGTTACTATCCTAACCTAAAGCATACTTGGTTCGAATAGAACTAAATAAGGTCAAATTGAGTTTTACTATGTATGCTACAAAAATCTTTAGTAATATTTCAAAGCTATACCTAACCTCCTAAGTCATTGGTGATGCTACCAAATTAATAAAGTCAAACAATAACATGCTCAAATCTATTGGTTATACTTCAAAGGTAGTCAACTCGAGAAGCCATTGATAATGTATCTTCCAAGCTAAGCCAATCTGAAATTATTGGTAATGCTTCAAACCAAACCAAAGATGTTAATCATCAACATGCTTGAATTTGTCAGCCACACTTCAATGTGAAGCCAGCCCAAAAGTATTGGCAATACTTCAATTCAAACCAAACTAAGGTAGTATCAAACTTGCTTAATCAGTTAGCCACAATGTCTTATTCAAATGAAGTCAACCAACAACACACTCAAAGCCATTGACTATACTTTAAAGCTAGTCAAACTCACAAGCAGTTGATGATGTGCTTTTTTAAGGTAGTCAACCTCACAAGTAGTTGATGACACACCCTTCAAGTTAAAAAACCCCATAAGTTATTGATAATGTGCCCTTTCAAGCTAGTTAACCCTAGAAGCCATTGACGATGCACCCTTTTAAGCTAGTCAACCCTAGAAGTAGTTGATGATGCAATTCTCAAAGCTATACTCAATATATTGGTAATGCTACCAAACTAAAAGAAATTATTGCCAATGTCTTATTGGATAATGGAAACACTTTAACCCAAATAAAATTATTTCCAACACCTTATTGGCTAACAAAAATACTTCAAATCACAAAGTTATTGCCAAAGCTCAAAGCTATCGAAAATACTTCAAGCTAAATCCTGAAAAACCTTTGGCCACACTAAACCAAATGAAGTAATTGCCAATACTCAAAGCTATTGGAAATATTTTGAATTTCTCCCATTCCCTTTTATGTCCCATTGGATGATGCCATCAACACTTGCTAAATATCAAGTCGATTTTGGTTACATGCTACGTAGTCTTGCACAGAGGGAGTGGGGCAGTAGCACAGATCAAAACTTCTTCTCTACTCTTTCTCTTTCTCTTTCTTCATTTCTTTTATATTTTCTATAATTATATATTAAAATTCATTGTAAAGTGAGGACATACCCTTGCTTAAGCCATGTATCATTTCTTAAAATCAATCAAATGCTTTCTTCTTTTCTTTTATAGGTCTCTATTTTATTAAATCAGTTTTTTCTTTAAGTGGTTTCCGATAATTGTTGGGATAATTAATAATAAGAGTTAAAACTTGTTGAAGTCACATTTCTATAATACTTGATAGCACACTTTAAATTGAAAAAAATTTTAATTTATAATTCGAGGTCGCTTTTAGGATCTCTGCTATCTTGGATGGTCAATTTTGATCCCACAAATTTTGGCATGCCCGGTGGGACTTGACTTCTCCTCTAAGCGTAAAAACCTAGTTAATATGATAGAGACACTGATAAGGTAGAATTATAATTAAAGACTAATCAATTATATTCTCCTTTGTAGAAGAAAGAATCAAATGGCAATAACGAAGATTATCTTTGCTTTAGGATATATCATCATTTTGGGGGCAGGATCAGCTATGCATTTATCTTAGTCAATGGTTGTTACATAACTAGCTGAATTTAGATCAAGTTTGGGATCATCTCTGAGGTCATCCAATTTAAGAAGGCACATGCTATTGCACTGAATGAGGTTGTCATCATGTAAAACTAGCATGTTTTTCACCTTCCATCAATTGGAAGGAGGCACAATATTATCATTCCTAATGGGAAGGGCTATTGGATGAATAGTTAGAAGTCATACCTCAACCAAAAATGATATTAGTCTTCTAAAGGCTAGGACCGAAACAAAGCTCAATTTTTGGCCACCTTCACCTAACTCCTCACAGAGGGCAATCAAAAGCAAATATAGACATAGACATTGATGAAGAAGATCTCATCCTAGCTATCACAAGTAAAGAGAAAGTTGCTGAAATCTTCAACTGACTTGGAAAACCTATCTCTCAAATAAAGTCAGTCATTACCATCCCTACCTCCAACTCCTTCACTCTATTAAACAATTAAATAATTTAGAGAAGGGTAGAAGCAAATCACAGGGGCATGATCCTGCCTTAAAACTATGATAAAAGGAAAAATCGCCAAATAAAATCACAAGAGTCACCATAAAGCTACAACCTAGCAAGAGAGCTAGCCAAAGGAGATCATCCACACTATCAGGGTCATTTCTCACCATGACTCTGTGAGGGACCACGAACCCATACCTCAGCTAGCCAAATGCCAAAAGAAGGTTATCTGAGTGAGATTTATTGATGAATAAATCTAAGAGGAGAGGGTCCTTGTGAACCAATCTTTGCTACCACACCAAAAGAAGGTGTGGTAACCCACTCTATAAGTAGACTCTTGAATGAGATAACTCGACTGATGGGAGAAGTTAACCTCAACTTAGAGCTTAGACCTGATTATTAAGACATAGATCATCATATTCTAACAAAAGCCTTGGTTATAACCGAAAGCACCAATCAAAAAGTGACTATATAAGTGTTGCAAGAATAGTTGAGACAGCAAAATAAAGAGAAAGATGAAACTTAAAAAAAGTTATAGAGTTAATGGAAATAATGTTATAGATGAGTTAAAAGCTTGATAAGTTAGAACAATCTCAATAGCCATCTCGAGTAGCAGAGGCAGTAGAAGGTGCATCTCATGTAGATGAGATCCACAAAAATATAGGCCTTTTAGAAGCACCTCCTTCTATAAGAGATATCCAATCCCCAATTTTAGGGATCCTTAATAATATGAAACTCTAAGCATATATACAATAGTAGGTACAATGAATGGAAGCTATAAAATTGAGAAAAAAAAGTGAGACAAGTAGAATAAATGATGCTGATAAATAATACCCTAACCATCACGATTGAGTGCTATATCCCAAAAGCTATACAATGCCTAATTTTAAATAGTTTAATGACATAGTCAATCCTAAACAACTCATAGCTCACTTTGTGACTCTATGTGGAGATTCAAGTAATAATTTCTCATTGTTACTCCACCAATTTTCAGCGAACTTGATAGGAGTAGCATTCGAGTGGTATGTTAGTTTGCAACTGGAATCCATACAAACTTGGGCACAAATAAAAGAGACTTTCCGAATTAGGTTCGGGAGACTCAATGATAAAATGAGCATTGCAGGCCTTGTCTCAATATTGAAATATGATAATGAGTTAATTATGGATTATATTACATAGTAGAGAAATCTAAGCATTAAGTGTGAACAACCCATGAGCCAATTTGAGGTAGTGAACCTAGTACTTGGCAACATAAAGGGAGAATGGATGACACCTTATTTGAGCACCTCTTCTATTGATACATTCCAAGACCTTATCATATAGGTTAAGATATTAGAAAGAATTGGCCCACCGACCTTATCTAGTTCATAAAGTTTTAGATCAGAAAATGATAAGGTAAAGTGTGTAAAGCCTTCCAAAAATGTGAAGGCTGCATTCACAGCAACTGAGCAAAAGAAACCTCTAAACCCCACTATGAACAAAGGTAATCCTCAAAAGCCACCAACTCTTGGATGAGATGCAGAAGTAGAATGATCCAATGATTTCCAACAAAGGCTTAAAAAGAAATATTCTTTCAAAAGAGAAAGAGTAGGTAAAATCTTCCAGAATGCCCTAAAGTTAGGCCTCTAATTGTTAATCCAAAAGGCCAAGTGAGGCCAAAAAAATAGATCACTTGGACTATTGTCCTTACCATAGGGTTTTGGGGCATACCATTGAAAATTGTTATGTGTTCAAAGATTGGGTCGAGAACTAATATTGAGAAAGCAAGCTAACTCTCTCGAAGATAGCCTTATTGGAAACACCCACCGAACACATCAATTATATTATTGTGTTCGAGGACCATGAACCACTTGCTGAAATCCTCTTTAGAAAAAAAAGTACAACATACCCTCGAATAAATTCACTTATGAAATATCTACATTTCAAAAAGGCTAAAGAAATTGATAAAGAAAATAACTAGAAACTCTAATGAGACTAGGATAGTGGTGAAGAAAGCCTCATTAGAGCAAACTGCCTAACCTACTCGAAGCATCGAGAAGAGAAAGAACAAAAGCAAGAAGAAGAAGCTGGTTCAACAAGATGAATATGATGTCAAGAAATTAGCCATCCTAGAACATGTCAATGCTTTGGATGAATATGTTCAGAGAGAAAGAAGCAAAGTAACTCTTGAAGAATTCTTTCTTGACAAAACTCAAAGCTTTACTAGAGGAAATGTGGGAAAAAGAGAAATTCAACTTTCAGTGGCAACATACTCTGCCATATTTATCATTGGAGGTTTACACCAAGCTGATCTCCACCCCATTGCTTCTCAAGGTGTAAGGCAAGAGAAAGTGAATAGATTCACTGGGAATATTACTGATAAAATGAGAAATCCCACAAGTATCACTAAGGGCTACTCCCAAGATGATTATCTTAGGGAATGGTTCACCCATGAATATGACTATGGCATGTTCAAACTATAGCTAGATATTGTGAAAGAGCTAGCTACAACTAACATGGGATTTGTCATGGAGCAAATACAAATATTAAATGAGCATATGAAGGCTATGGTTGCCTACATGGAAAGCATGACAAATATGATTACCATGCTCTGTGAGAAAGTCGATAGGATGAAGAAGATGCTAACCAAAAAGACAAAGCCATATAAAAGACCTCATAGGGGTGATGACAAATTACTTACCAACCCTCCTCGGGATTAGAATAACCAATCATACCACTTACTCTAGAGATGGGTCAAGAAAACCAAACACTATTGAAGAGAGTTATCTAAGTCTATGACCTCTTATTGCATGGTGACTCATACACCCGAAGTGAATGCTGGCAAGCTACCTCCATCAGGCAATCCAACAACAAATGCTCAACTTGTTAGATTTGGTGAGGTCCTAGTCCTAGAACCCGTGGAAGGATGCGCTTTGCCAACTTTTAAAAAATTATGCATATAAGGTACAGACGATGAACATAATTCCATGTCTGTGTTAGAGAAACTTTATGATCACTTCGGAAGGCCCTACACTAGTAAGTGCCAAAGGAAGAAGCAAACATTTTGGAAGAGGATCAAATGAGCTAATGCTAAAGTTCATTCTGTTCCTGCATCAAATCAATTTGAATATCCATGGAAGAAACATCCTAAATACAAAATCTTGAAGAAGGTTATGCTAGTAGACAAAGTAGAAAGATTCATCTAAAAAGTCTCTGAAGACCTCTCTAGAAGAATTTCCTGTGTGACTAATTCTAATACTAAATGGAATGATTATCAGCCAGTCTCATCCTCCAAGGACATTCAGGGAACTACTGACTGGGGGCAAGGGTCTACTACCTCCTGTTGCATGATTAGCCTCAGGAGTGATTTCGAAGATGAACCTTATTAGTCCTATGATGATAGATTTCAACTACAGAGAGCAAACCAAGTATAACTCTGAGGTAAAAAAGTGTTACCTTCGAGACAAGCTCTAATTCATAGGGACAAAAATATCCCCAAGGACAAGGGAAACAAAATTTAGATAAATGAGAATATTGAGCCTTCACAAGCTGAACCTGCTCTCAAAAGGATGGAATACAACATAGCAACACTCAAGAAGATCCCTGCTATGCTGAGTGTGTTTGATGCCTTGATGATGTCACATGAACTCAGGGATACACTAGTGCACATTTTGTAGAATTCGGCCAACTACCAAGTATATTTTGCTAAAGAGAAGATGAAGGAGTCTTTATGTACATGCAAAACTCCAACCATTACCTTCATAAATGATGGCCTACTACCTAGAACAATAGACCATGATAGACCATTGTATATCACGGGGAACAATGATAGGATCAAGATCAATCACATTGTGATTGACCTAGGTTCCTTAGTTAATTTGATGTCTCTCCGAACTCTAAGAGCACTAACTCTGGATGTGTGTCACCTATCTTTTGAGATTATAAATATACAAGAGTTTAATTAAAATAGCCAAAGAGCTTTGGGAGTCATAACTATCCCTCTAAAAGTAGGCAAATTGATAACCAACGCCAAGTTTTATGTGATCAATACTAATGTGTCATATAATATATTACTAGAGAGGTTATGACTATATGAAAATAAAGTAGTGCCATCAACTCTACATTAATGCTTCAAATAATTTGAGGATGATGAATAACACTAAATTGATGGAGATGTATATCCTTTTGATGTTCATGAGCTACACTATGATGATGCAAAATACTATCAGAGATTCGATGGTGATAGAGGTATGCTTTTATTAGTCAAGAAAATCAAAAGATTGCTAGCTTGATCTTTGCTCCTCCTCACCTAGGAAGTGATTTTGACCCAGTCTCTTCAAATAAAGAAGCCCAACAAGTCTACCTTGGTGATTATACTTCTATGGAAGATGATAACAGAGGTCAAATAAAAATTACTCTCTTTATTACTAAAGTTCTAAAAGACTTATTTAAGCCACTTGATGAGCTGAGCATCAATGTTGTGGAAGAATTAATGACTTTTTACATTCCCCAAGGTGTAAAAGAGAGAAATAAATAATATTTTACAAGGCAATCCCTTGTGCTCCAAACATACATAAAATCTTGGGAATTGAAGATCTAATGGATGATGGTAACCATCAACCGATAGTCATACCTAAATATTTCTCAGACCAGCTGCATCAAATAATCAATAAATCTAGCTATGAACATCTACAAACAAAGAGAGAGAGTTATTTTTTGAAGGATCTATAGGATTGACCCCAAGGACATGCTTACATGCCCATAAGAGGAAACAAAAACACCAATGGATTGAGCTACATTACTCCAAACACCTATACGTGCCTCATGGTCACTATTGGACCTCTCTCCAATATTCAGGATGACTAAATGCACATCAATACCCCTTAACATGTGCGTCGAGGTGACTATGACCTTTTAGACATCACAAGAAGGTAACATTCTCGGTGAAATTTCATGAGAACGAAACAAAAAGGGGGCATGATATAGCCAAAATGTCTTTATATGAACCTTCACCAAACCTTACTTGACATGATGAATCACTTGGTGAAGAAATAATCCTCAAATCAAAAGAAGCTCCACCAAAACTTGAGGACATGGGGCAAGCCATAGTAGATGAACTGATAGAGATCAACTTAGGCTCAAAGGAGGACCCCAAGCTGACTTTCATTAGCAAGCCATAGTAGATGAACTGATAGAGATCAACTTAGGCTCAAAGGAGGACCCCAAGCTGACTTTCATTAGCACTCAACTTTTAGAGAAAAACTAAATCTAGCTTAAAGAAATGTTCCAAGAGTACATTAACTACTTCACATGAAGTTATTTGGAGATGCCAAGATTGGATCCTGAAGTTATAGTCCACAAACTAACCATCAATCCCAAGCTTTCATCTATCAAACAAGTACCTAGAAAGATGACACTTGACTTAGAATAGAAGGTGATAGAAGAAATGAAGAAATTGATCAAAGAAAACTTCATTAGAGAGGAAAAAAATACCCATATTGGGTGGCAAGTATTATGCCAGTAAAGAAAAAAAATGACCAAATTTGCATTTGTGTAGACTATAGGGACTTGAATAAAGCAAATCCAAAAGATGATTTTCCATTGCCAATAATGAAAATCATGATTGATAATACAACTGACTTTGAAATATTCTCTTTCATGGATGATTTTTAAGGATACAACCAAATCAAGATGTATCCTAATGATGAGAAATATACAGTCTTCAAGATACTAATTGCCATTTACTGATACAAGGTGATGTCCTTTGGGCTCAAGAATACAGGCACCACTTATCAAAGGGCCATGACTCAAATCTTTGATAACCTCATATACTAGTTAGTGAAATATTATGTGAATGATTTGGTGGTAAAAATTAAATCCAAAGATAGGCACGCCCAATACCTAAGAGTGGTATTCAACCACCTTAAGAGATATAACTTAAAGATGAATCCTATGAAGTGTGCTTTCTGGGTATCATTAGGAAAATTTCTTGGATTTGTTATCAGATATTGAGGGATTAAAATCAATCCATCTAAGATCAAAGGTATCTTGGATATACCAGCATCCAGTAATTTAAAGCAATTAAGATCATTCCAAGGTTGACTTACATACATAAGAAGATTCATTTCAAACCTCTTTGGAAAATGCAAGCCTTTCTCTAAGTTCATGAAGAAAGACACTCCATTCATTTGGGATCAAGATTGCCAATAGATATTTGAAGAGATCAAGTAATATATCCTAAAGCCACCAGTCCAGGTAGCACCTCTACCTGATAAACCTCTTATCCTCTACACGACAGCAATAGAAGGATCTTTGGGGTTACTTCTTGCCTAGAATAATAAAGAGAGTAAAGAAAATGCACTCTACTATCTGAGTAAAATGCTGGTAGTGGTAGAAAGTAACTACTCTCCCATCAAGAAGCATTATCCAATGCTCATATTTGTGGTCAAAAAGCTGAGATATTATTTATTTTTCCATCAAGTCTCTTAATATCAAAAATTGATCCAATAAAATACCTGATAACTAGGCCCATACTCACTGGGTGGCTAGCAAAATAAGGTTTAATCCTCATGAAATATGATATCAAATTTACTCTTCAAAAGGCAGTCAAGGGGCAAGCCCTCACCGATTGTCTCGCAGCTCATCTAGTACTAGACAATTCTCCTATGAGTTGCTAACTCTCTGACGAAGAAATCCTTTTGGTCGAAGAAGGAGAACCTTACTAGAAGCTATACTTTGATGGAGCATATATTTTCACAAATCAAAGTAGGCACTGGACTCATTTATGTCACTCTAAATAGGGGCATTTTACAATACTTCTATTTCCTCTCAAAACCATGTACAAACAATGGAGTTGAATACGAGGTGCTAATTACAAGACTAAAAATGACACTCAATATGGAAATATCAAGCCTACATATTTTTGGTGATTTACAATTGGTTATTGGCCAAGTCCAAGATAAATATAAAGTCCAAAGATTTGAGTTCCTAAAATACCATGAAAAGCCTCAAGAGCTCATAAGGCAAATCCCACATATTCAAATAACTAAAGTTTCTTGGTTCATCAATGCAAGTTGGCTCCTTAGCTAAATTAGCCAAGCCACTGGCTGATCCTGATCAAGGAGAAATTCTAAGCATAGTTTGTAGTAGACATGTGATGAGCCCAATCTTCAGCATCAAGTATAAGAGGATTGAATCTAAACTAATAGAAGAGGCCACATATTAGAGAATACCATTCACCAACTAGCTCAAAAGTGGAGAACTCCCAGAAAATAAATGTGTATGAATATAATTTAGAAAGAGGGTCGTGCGCTTTTTGCTTATCAATAACACTCTTTATAGAAGGTCTCCGATTAACTACTTCTATGTTTTCTCTCAAATAAAGAGGTCAAAGAAGTTATGTATGAAATGCATTTTAGGGTTTGTGGGGCTTATTAATCAGGCCTAAAAATAATGATGAAGATTAAGTGTATGGGCTACTATTGGCTTACAATGGTAGGAGATTGCATCGAATATCTGAGAAGATGTCACCTATGCAAAATTTATGGTGACTTCATTCATCAATACCCAAATCCTCTACATCCAACAGTATCCTCATGACTATTTGAGATATGGGGTACATACATCATTGGTCCAATTGAACCATCTTCTTCTAGATGCCACCACTTCATCCTAATAGCAACAGACTATTTCTCTCAGTGGGCTGAAGCGATTCCATTGAAAGAGGTAAGAACGAATACTATTATTTGCTTCTTTTAAAAATATTTGTATTATTTCGGTGTCCCTCGAATGATCATTTCTGATAATGGACCATCCTTCAGAAGCTTCAAGATTGGATGATTCACACATCATTACAAGGTATATTGGAGATATTCATCCATCTACAACGTGAGAGCCAATGAGCTCACTGAGACATTCAACAAGACCCTCTCCAAGATCTTGAAGAAAGTTATTGTCAGGAGCAAGAAAGACTAGCACTAAAAGCCTATTGAGGCACTGTGGGCCTATTGCACCACATATCAAACTCCTACCCAATCAATGCCTTATGCATTGGTATTAGGGACTGAGGTAGTCTTGCCATTGGAAGTGTAGATCCCCTCCCTAAGGATTGCCTTATAAGAAGAAATTACAAGAGAAAATAATATTCATTTTTGTCTTAACTAGTTAGAATCCTTGGATGAGACAAGACTTGCAACATTGCAAAACCTAAAAATGTATCGAGCATAAATATCCAAGGCCTACAACAAGATGGCTCGACTTAGGTCCTTTCAAAAGGAAAAAATTGATCTTAGTTCTAAGAAGAACTATAATCCCAAACTGAAATAAGAAAGAAAAGTTCAAGCCTAATTTGGAAGGTCCTTATATTATTGAAAGAATATTTGAAGAAAAATCCTACCAACTAATTAATGACAAGGGAAAAAGGCTTATATTGCCAATCAATGGCCGATTCCTCAAAAGATACTTTGCCTAAGTCCTGGAGGCAATAACAATAATAACCAAAAGTATCTATATTTTTTTTATGATGGAATGTTTGACTTCCTCAAAAAGGAAGACTCGGTCAAATATAAACTCCATGTTTTTTGAAGGAAAACATGGACACAAAACTCTATCTATCTTGTGTGATGATCAGTCCACATCTCCATGGCACATTAATTCAACTTTCATATGGTGAACCAAATCCACTTATTATGGCAAATCAAATTCACTTTCACATGGCAAACCAAATCAAGTCTATATTATATGGTGTTTAAGCCCATATCTATATGGTGAATCAAGTCTACTTTTATGTAGTAGATCAAATCTACTTTCAGTGGTAAATTAAGTCCACTTTTTGTGTCAAATTGAGTCCACTTCATTATAAAAACTCAAGTCCATTCATCATGGCAAATCAAAATCACTCATTGTGATAGCTCAAGTCCACTTATTGTGGTAACTCAAGGCCACTCCATGTGGCTAACCAAGTCTACTCTCACATGGTAAAATAAATTCATCATCGCATGGCAAATCAAGTCTACTCTCACGTGGTAAAATAAGTTCATCGTAGCATGATAAGTGAAGTCTACTTTCATGTGACAATTTAGACCCATATAGTCAACTCCTGAGATATTGGTGTAGGGGAAAGTACTTGAAAATTGTTCGCATCCTCTCCTTTCATTAGAACTTAAGAAGAGGCTGCAAAGGGGGCAATTTGTTTGAAGTGATTTTTGTCACAATCAAGTTGGATTGGAATATGATTAAAATTGAAATTTGAATGCCACTAAATTTTGAATCAATGTGAGTCTCAGTTAGACTTCAGTTGCGTCTGAGTTTGATCGATAATCGAGCTTAATTTGCACCTGAATTCTTAAAGAATTCAGGTTCAACCTAAAGTGGGTTAAGTAGGTTGGATATTTGGACTAAAATTGGGCTACAAATTTATCTAAAATTTAGTTCAAATTGACAAAATGTAAGGAATAGATCTCTTTGACACCATTATAGGAAATTCGAGTTCATGGTCCCACCTTAGGGACCTTCGCTCCGCCCGAACTAGAATGCTGTCAGATAGGTTTGATCAGGGACACTCAAACTATTCTGATATTCTGAATCATAGAATCTTCATAAATGGGTCCTCGGGCATATTTTTCTTACAAATAGGTCATTGGAAAAAAAGTTTACAGAAAGGACCAAAACAAATTCTAAAATTACAAATTAGTCCTATAAAATTTAGAATTTGTCCATCAAGAGATAATTATAATTCAATCCTTATAAAGTCAAGGGTTTGTAGATAAACCCCTTTAAAATTTTATATTCACAAATAAACTCCTAAAATATCAATTTTTCACAAATAAGTCCCCTCAAAAAAAATTATTTATGAATAAGTTCAAATTCTATTCAAAAAGGACCTTGGGAGTTTCAAAATTTTATAAATAAGCCCTTTTTACAAAGAGACTCCTACAAATTTATAGAATTATAATTTGGTCCAAATTTTTTGAAAATATTATAAATAGACCCTTATAAATTCAATATCTAAAATTAGTACAATTTTTAAATTATTATCATCTACATCAAATAAAGTTATCCATATCCATCTACAAACTTGTCCAATTTTATACAAATACATCTATGGCTATCCAATCCAAATAGAATTCATCCAAAATAAATAGATAAGATTCTTGATCTAAATTTGAATGAGATTTGTTCCAAGCCAACTCTATCGCTTCAAAGCCCCATATAAGCCTATTGACTTCAAAGAAAAAAAGAAGAGATCAAAGAAGTAGTTTTGAAAGTAGAAAAAAAAATGTGAGGGAATTCGGAGACTGAAAGGATACAATGGAGAATCAATCAATAAGGAGTAAGAACCCTTATCTATGTTTCTTTTTTTCTCTACCTTTGTTTCCTGTTCATTGTTCTCTCCCCTCTATTTGTAGTGAGGCTCCTGTTGCTCAGTATCACACTGTCCCCTCCCGTGCACATCTCCATCATCTTGTCCTAGCTCCACTGCCATCCACATCATCACCTCTGGCCTGATCTCGACCAACTGTGACTTGGCCATGGCCACTTGCACCTATGCTTGTATGCCCCTAGCCAATGTTGACTTTTTCGTGTGGCCACTCAACACAGCTTAGAGTTGGATCTAGAAGGAGATGGCTGAACCCAACCATCTCCTCCCATAGTCATGCTCCACTCTTGTCTCCTGCCCATGAGCCTGCCACTGTAGTTACCCCCACTAGCATCACCTCTGATGTTGCCACATCCTTCCACGGCCCCACACATGAGCACCCCCTAAGCCACTGGCCCTGCTCGTGGTCCTCGACCTCACCTTGGAGCAACCACTGTGGCCTCCTTCACGCGAGCATCGTGCCCTTCTTACCAAAACTCTACCTTTGCCTCGCTTGCTCGCTAGCCTTCATCTCCATGAGCTCCACTCAAGCTCCACTCTGAGCTGCCCACCAGCTACCACCTCTAGCCTTTCCATACCATCGTCTCATTCTAGAGTTCCCCATCATCACTCGAGTTGGATCTAGCCATGAGACTATGGGCAAGAGTGCTCCTCCAACCAACCACCGGGAAGATGGGCTAAATTCGACCATTTTTGGCTAGATCCTACCAGGAAGAAGGCCAAGGCACTAGGGCCTAGTGTGTTTCGGGAGGAAGTGAAAGGGGATATGGGTGAGGAAGAAGAGGTGACAAAAAATAAATAATAATAAAAGGTTATTATGCAAAAAAAGAAAAATTGGCAAAAAAATAAATAAAAATAAAAGAAAAGAAGAGTTTGTTCCTAGAAAAATGGAAAAAAATTCTCTCATCTTAATTTTCGATGGAACTTCATTAATATCGTGACTACCCATGGTCCTTGGCTTGAGGATGGAACTCTAACAACATTGTGGCCATACACAACCCCTCAAAGATGATGAATTCTCAATATCACTGAGGCCACTTGTGGCCTCTCAAAAATAATGAATCCCCATCACCCCAAGCTAGCATTCGGGTTCACAATTAGCTAGCCTTCAGGCTTACACTCTGTCAGCATTTGGGCTCACGTCTTAGCCAGCCTTCGAGCTTGCATTGAGCTGGCCTTCAAGCTCACAATGAGTTAGCCTTTGGGCTCCACTGAGCTAGCCTTCAGGCTCACATCTTATCTAGTCTTTAGGCTCACACCCAACCTAGCCTTCAGGCTCACATCAAGCTAGACTTCAAACTCACACTTAGCCAGCTTTTGGGCTTGTACTTAGCTAGCCCTCAGACTTACACTTAATTAGCCTTTGGACTCACGCCTGTGCTAGCATTCAGACTCACACAAAGTTAGGCTTTGGGCTTACACTTAGCCAGACATCAAGCTCGCACTCAACTACCCTTCGGGCTCGCACTTAGCTAGCTTTCAAGCTAGCACATAGCTAGCCATCAAGCTTGCACATAGCTAGCCATCAAGCTTGCATCCAATCTTGCCCTTAGACTTGCACTTAGCTAGCCTTCAGGTTTATACTCAGTCAGTCTTCTGGCTTGCATCTTAGTTAGCCTTTGGGCTTAAACCCTAGACAGACTTTAGGCTTGCAACCAACCAGCCTTCAGGCTTACACCCAAGCTAGTCTTTGGGCTCGCATCAAACTAGTCTTTGGACTCGCATCCAAGCCAACCTTTGAGCTCACACTTAGCTTGCCTTTGGGCTCCCACTCGGCTAGCCATTGGGCTTGTAGTTAAGTAGCCTTTAGGCTTGCACTCAACCAGCCTTCGGGCTCATACTCAATCAGCCTTCAAACTCGTACTCAGCCAACCTTTGAGCTCACACTTAGTTAGTCTTTGGGATCATACTTAGCTAGTTGTCACATGCTCTTCGAGGCTAGTCTTTGGGCTCACACATAGCCAGCCTTCAAGCTCAACTTAGATAACTTTTCAGCTCACATCCAAGCCAGTCTTTGGGCTCAAACTCAGCTAGTCTTTGGGCTCACACTTAGCTAGCCTTCAAGCTTACATTCAAATCACATTTGGGTTTGCACTCAGCCAGTCTTTAGGCTCGCACTCAGCCAGTCTTTGAGCTCACACTTATCCAACCTTCAGGCTCATACTTTATCTAGCTTTTGGGCTTGTTTCTTGGCCAACTTTTGAGCTTGCACTTAGTCAATCTTCAGATCCACACCCAATCAGCCCTTGGGCTTGCACCTCTAAGCTAGCTTATGAGCTCACAAACTAAGCTAACCCTTGGGTTTGAACATTTAAGGCTGGGCCATGAGTTTACCTAAAATTATTATAAATAACCAAGAACCCTCAAATCAAATTGATTAATGTGGTGTAACTCAATCACATTGAAATTAAACTCAGTCAAAAGGAATGGACAAAGTCCAAGTTGACTCAAATGGACCTAAATTGATCAAAAAAATGGACTAAAATCCAAATTGAGTTAACCTAAATCAAATAAACTCAAACTCAACCCTAATCAGACTCGAGAAGAGTTAATTTAAAATTAAGTTAGGTTCAAATCAAATCCAATCTGAATAAAACTAAGCTCAAATCAAATACTAATTTGGTTAAATCAAGTCCAAACTAAAAGGGCAAACTCAAAGTCAAAACAAAACCAAGATGGGCTAAACTAAAACTAAGTTAAGCTAAAATCCACCACACTTGAACTCGATAAAGGTTCAATACAAGGTCAAACTCTACTAATGATAAATGAAATCAAATTCAAACTCAAACCATATTAGTCCCAATAAAACTAAATAGGAAATTGAATCCTGTTGGGTATGCTAAACTTTCAATAATACTCCAATATTATGAACTAAGGGTGTTGTTACCATCATGGCCTGAATCAAAATTAGTTTGAATAGAACTAAATAAGATCAAAATGAGTCTCATTGGGTGTGCTACAAAAGCCTTTAGTAATATTTTAAAGCTATACCCAATCCCCTAAGCTGTTGGTAATACTACTGAATCAATGAAGTCAACCAATAATATGCTCAAAACTGTTGGTCACACATTGAAACTAGTTCACCCTAGAAGCTATTGATGATGCATCTTCCAAGCTAAGACAACCCAAAAATATTAGCACTGCTTCAAACTAAACCAAAGAAGTTAATCGCCAATACACTTAAAGCTATCAACCATACTTCAAAACTAAGCCAACCCAAAAGCAATTATAATGCTTTAATTCAAACTAAATTAAGGTAGGCTCGAACTTGATTAATCAATCAGCCACAATGTCTTGTTGAAATAAAGTTACATACTCCAAGCTATTGGCCACACTTTGAAGCTAATCAATCTCACAAGCAGTTGATGATGCACTTTTTCAAGCTAGTCAACCTCACAAGCAGTTGACGACGCTCTATTTAAGCTAGTCAACCCAAGAAGTCGCTGACAATGTACCCTTTCAAAGTAGTCAATCCTAGAAGCCATTGATGACATGCCCTTTCAAGCTAGTCACCCTAAAAGTAGTTGATGATGTAATTTTCAAAACTATACCCAACCTTATAAGCTATTGGTAATACTACCAAACCACAAGAAATTATCATGAATACCTTATTAGCTAATAAAAATACTCCAAATCAAATGAAATTATCACTACGCCTTATTGGCTAATGAAAATACTTCAAATCACAAAATTATTGCCAAAGCTCAAAACTATCAAAAACACTTTAGGCCAAATCTCGATAAACCTTTGGCCACACTAAACCAAATGAAGTTGTCACCAATGCTCAAAACTATCAGAAGTATTTTGAGCTTCTCCCATTTCCTTTCATAGACTATCAAATAATGCCAACAACATCTACCAAAAACTGAGTCAATTTGGGTCAGACGCCACATGGTCCAGCATAGGGAGAGTGGGGCAGCATCACATATCAAAAAAATTTTTTCCGCTTTTTCTCTTTTTCTTTCTTTATTTCTTTTATATTTTCTATAATTTTATGTTAAAATTTATTGTAAAGTGAGGACATACCCTTGCTTAAAATCATGTATCATTTCTTAAATCAATCAAATGCTTTCTACTTTTTTTTGTGTCTTTAT
Organism: Trichopus zeylanicus subsp. travancoricus; assembly: GCA_005019695.1. Taxonomy (NCBI): domain Eukaryota; kingdom Viridiplantae; phylum Streptophyta; class Magnoliopsida; order Dioscoreales; family Dioscoreaceae; genus Trichopus; species Trichopus zeylanicus. The sequence continues at coordinate 66,720 of RXID01015677.1, read as the reverse complement.
TTTATTAACTAGATTTCTTGCTTTAGAAAATTTCTAACAATTATTAGGATAATTAACAATAAGGACTTACGCCTATTGAAAGTCATGTTCTTACAATACTTGATAGTGTATTTTAAATTAAAATAAATTTTTAATTTTAATTTAAGATCACTCCCAGGGTCTTCACTATCCTAGATGATCAATTTTGATCTCACGCGCATGAGGTATAAGTGATACCTTTGTTGATCTTAAAGTATTTACATGACCAATGAGACATAGATGATAAGTTCTTTGATTTTGAAGTGTTTCCAAGACTAATGAGACATAGGCAATAACTTTATTGGTTTGAAGTATTTTTATAGATAGTAAAGCATAAGTGATAATTTTATGAATTTGAAGTGTTTCTATAGCCAATGAGGCATAGATAATAAATTCATTGATTTTGAAGTATTTTTATGGCCAATGAGGCATAGGTGATAACTTTGTTGGTTCAAAGTATTTCTATAGACAATGAGACATAAGTCATAACTTTATAAATTTGGAGTATTTCTATAGCCAATGAGACATAAGCCATAACTTCATTGATTTTGATATGTTTCTATGGCCAATGAGGTATAGGCAATAACTTTGTTGATTCGAAGTGTTTCTATAACCAATAAGATATAAATGATAACTTCATAAATTTGAAGTATTTCTACAACCAATGAGACATAAATAATTACTTCATTAATTTTGAAGTATTTTCATAGCTAATGAGGCAGAGGTGATAACTTCATTAGTTCGAATTATTTCTATAGCCAATGAGGCATAAGCGATAAATTTAATTAATTTTGATGTGTTTCTATAGCTAATGAGGTATAAGTGATAATTTTATGAATTTAAAGTGTTTCAATGGCCAATGAGGCATAAGCGATAACTTTGTTATTTGAAAGTATTTCTATAGCCAATGAAAGATAAGCGATAACTTCATTTATTTTGAAATAATTTCATAGACAATAAGACATAGGTGATAACTTCATTGGTTCGAAGTGTTTCTATAACTAATGAGGCATAAGTAATAAATTCATTGATTTTAAAGTATTTTTATAGCCAATGAGGCATAAGCGATAAATTCATGAATTTGAAATATTTCTATAGCCAATAAGGTATAAGTGATAACTTTATTGATTTTAAAATATTTCTATGGCCAATGATCCATAAGTGCTAACTTTGTTAGTTCAAAGTATTTCTATAATTAATGAGACATAACTGATAACTTCATTAATTTTGATGCATTCCATAACCTGCGAGTCATCGACGTTAACATCTGAGATGAGGTATCAGACCAAAGCATCTAAGGTGATTGACTAAGTGAGTTCAAACTTGCCTTTTATCCTACTTAGTTTGGAAGGATGATCAACAATTTTGGTTCATGTTAATCGATAGCCCATCTTGGCTTATTGTTGATTAGATCTAGAGTGTTGCCAATGGGTTTAGTGGCACGACCAATGGGACTTAATTTGAGCTAATTTAGTTCTTATTTGAACCAGCTCTGATTTGGGTTAGGATAGTAATATCACCTGTTATTCATAGCCTTAGAATGTTGCTAAAGGTTTAATACATCTAGTGAGACTTAATTTAATCCTATTTAGTTCTATTCAAACTAATATAGTTAGGGTTAGAGTTTGGATTGGATTCAGCCAATTTGGATTTTGGGTCCAATTCAATTTGAGTTTTAGCCCATTTGATTATTTTAGATCCATTTAGTGATCTATTCAAGTCAATTTATTTTTATCCATTCTAATATATTTGAGTTACTTTAATTTAATTGATTCATATTAATCAATGTTATGGCGAGCCCACAAATTGGCTATAAGTTCACATTGATTTTAGGGTGAGACCACAGGTTGGCCCTAAATTAGATGGTTATCGGGTAAGATTGTAGGGTGGTCTTAAACTATTTGACTTTTGAATGAAATTGCAGGTTGGTTGTAAGTCAGATTGATTATCGAACGAGATGACAGGCTGGTCCTAAATTATTTGACTTTCAAGCGAGACCATATATTAACCCTAAGTTATATTGGTTGTTGGGTGAGACTGTAGGCTAGTCCTAGTCAAATTAGTTGTTGGCAAGACCACAAGCTAGCTCTAAATCATTTGATTTTTGAGAGAGACTACAGGCTAGTCCTAAGTCAGATTGGTTGTTGGGCTAGACTATAGACTGATCCTAAATCATTTTGATTTTCAAATAAGATTATAGAGTGGCCCTAATTTGAATTGATTTTTGAGTGAGATAGTAGGCTAGCCCTAAACCGTTTTGACTCTTTGACGAGATCGCAAACTAGTCCTAAATTAGATTGGTTGTTGAATGAGATTGTAGGCTAATTATAAATTATTTTTGGCTTTTAGATTAGATCACATACTAGCCCTAAGTTGGATTAGTTATCAGGTGAGACCGCTAGCTAGTCCTAAATTATTTAACTTTTGAGCGAGATTGCAAACTGTCCTTAAGTCAATTGGTTATTGAGCGAGATCACAAACTTGCCCTAAACTATTTTGTCATGATTATTTATTATTACTTTTTTGTCTTGTTTTGTTCTTGTTCTTGCTCTTGTCCTCGTTGTCAATTCAAGAAGTTCTCATCGTTGATTCTTCTTCAATATGATGCCATGAAGGAGGTCATAGATAATTGTAATATTAATGGAGATTTGCCAGCATTCTAGACCATGGGTGATCGCGGTGTTGGTGCAAGTTCACCACCATACAAAGGGCAATGAGTGGTTGTGGTTTTGGCAAAGATCCAGTGTCATATAGCAGACCATGAGTGATCATAATGTTGGTTGAGGTTTGCCATTGTGAAGCTATAGATGACCGTGATATTAATGGAGTCTCACCATCATATAGAGAGCTGTGGAGGGGCATAGTATTGATGAAGATCCATCATCATATGGAGAGCTGCGGGTGGCCATGGTATTAATCGAGATTTGCTAGTGTGAAGTCATGAATGGCTATGGTGTGAGAAAACAAAAGAGAGGTTTGTGATGGGGTTTAGATGCTCAATTCTTTCAAGTTCGGTCGTTTGAACTCAGGCTATTGAGAATGTGCGTCTCTAGAATATAAAGCAGCATGGATGCAACTTAAGAAAAAAGTTGTGCACTTCCTACTTGTCAATGATACTCTTTATAAGAGGTTTTTTGATCAACTATTCTATGCTACCTTTAAGACAAAGAAGCTAAAAAAGTCATGTATGAAGTATATTTTGGGGCTTATGGAGCTCATTAATTAGGCTCAAAAGTGATAATGAAAATTAAGTGTATAGACTACTATTGGCCTATGATAGTGAGAGTCTATATTAAATATGAAAGAATATGTCATCTATGCCAGATTCATGGTGACTTCATCATTAGCACCCAAATTCTTTACACCTAACAGTATCTGCATGGCTATTTGAGGTATAGGGTATGAACATAATTAGCCCAATTGAGCTATCCTCTTTCAAAGATCATTGCTTTATATTAATAGCAACTAATTATTTCCTTTGATAGACGGAGGTGATTCCACTAAAGAAATTAAAAGCGGATACTATTATCTGTTTCTTTTGAGAAAATATCCTATACTAATTTGGCATTCCTCGAAGGATTATTCTTTATAATGGATTGTCTTTCAAAAGTTTCAAGGTGAGATGATTTGCACATTATCACAAGATAGATTAGAGATATTCATCCATCTATAATGCAAGAGCAAATGGTTCTTTCCAAAATTTTTAAAAAATCATTGTTAGAAACAAATGAGACTGGCACCAGAAACTTTCGATGCCTTGTAGGCATATCGCACCATATATCAAATCATACCCAATCAACACCATATGCATTGGTGTTTGGAATTGAAGTAATCTTGTTATTAGAGATATAAATTTTCTCTCTAAGAATTATTTTGCAACAGAAAATTACTAAAGAAGACAATGTTCATCTTCGCCTTGATGAGCTGGACTCTTGGGATGAAACAACACTTACAGCTCAACAAAATTTGGAAATATATCGTGTACAAATGTCCAGGGCTTAAAAGAAATGGCTCGGCTTAGATCTTTCTATAAGGGCGAAATGATCTTAGTTTTAAAAAAATCCATAATCCCAAATTGAAGCAAAAATGACAAATTTAAGCCTAATGAGGAAGACTCTTATATTATTAAAAGGATATTTAAAGGAGGATCCTACCAACTGATTAATGACAAACAAAAAAGGCTTATGTCACTAATTAATATCAGATTCCTAAAGAGGTATTATGCATGAGTTTTTGGGACAACAATAACAAAATAAAAGTGTATATTTATCTATGATGGAATGTTTGACTTTCTAAAAAAAATGCTTGATTAAACATGCACTCTATGTTTCTGGAAGTAAACTATAGATACAAAACCCTATCCATTTTGTGTGGTGGTTGAATCTATATTCCCATTACACACTAAGTCCACTTTTATGTGGCAATTAAGTTCATTTCTACATGACAGCTCAAATCCACTCTTCACTTTAAACTAAATTTACTTCTATGTGATAAACTAAATCTGCTCTCATGTGACAAAATAAGTCCACTCTCACGTGATAAATTAAGTTCATCATTGCCTGACAAGTCAAGTCTACTTTTGTGCGGTAATTCATAACGAAATAGTCAACTCCTAGAATATTGACATGAAAATAAATACCCGAAGTATATTCACACCCCTTCTCTCACTAGAACTTGAGAAGTAGATGCAAAAGGGCAATTTATTTAAGGTAATTTTAACTACAATTAAATTTGATTAAAATATAATCAAAATTGAAACTCGTATGTTACTAAATTATGATTCAAATGTCATCAATTGAATCTCAATTATGGTCAAATTTGACTAAAAATTAAGCTTAATTTAGATATGAATTCTTAAAAGATTTGGGCTTAAGTTAAAGTGAGCTGAGTGCAGATATTTGGACCAAAATTGGATCAAAATTCATCCAAATTCTGGACTAACTTGAAAAATATAAGAATTTTATAAGTCTTTATATCAAATAAATTCTTAAAAAAAGGACTCTTGCCAATTTTTTCTTGTAAATAACTCCTTGGGATAAAATTTTATAGAAAATCTAATGAAACACTAAAACTACAAATTGATCTTCACAAAATCTAGGTCTGCGAATAAACCCCTCAAAAATTTTATATTTACAAATAAATATCTAAAATTCTAATTTTTTATAAATAAGTCTTTTAAAAATTTTTATTTGTGAATAAGTCTAAATTTTATATATAAATCCGTCTGCTTAGCTCCAGCTTCCCATACTCCTCCGTAGCTCTGACCTTCGATGCTAACCGCGAGCTCATCACCCTCCCTCTGACCTGCACGCCTTACGGAAGGCCACCTCATGCCCTGTCAGACCTCACTGACCCACGATGCCTCCGCCATCCACCTGCTCGTGCCTACACGGCTCCACCCTATGGCCAATAGTTGTGCTCTAGCATCGCCACCTAAGCCGCTAGCTGCCAACCTCCTAGAACCTCTGGATGGCTAGAGCACCTTGTCGGAAGCTGCTTTCGGGGAAGGAGACTAGGTCAATGTCGTCACCAACCTTCCGTCGGACTCCCTCTCCTATCACCGCTGCCCTACTAGAAACCTTGCATGCCGGCCCTGTTTGCACCTGCTTGCTCCTCGGCTTCGATGCTTGTTGGCCTCCACCTCTGTGAGCCCTATCCAAGCTCTTCCTCCATAGCCGTCTGCCAGTCGAGCCATCGGCACCGCTCGCGCCCTAGCAAACGACCACCTCTCAAGCCTTGCACAGTCACTCTACACCCTACCGAGCCCCATAACTCCCTACCACTGGCCTACCTTGCTCTGCCTCGACTAGCCACCGTGACCTTCGCTACCCTAGCTCTCGTAGCTCGCCAATCAACTAGCCATCCCCCCACCTATCGTGGTCAAATTCAGTCGAATCTGACCAAGAGGAACTCTGGGCCTTACAGCTTGGCTAAGTGAAGAAGGGGTCTCGGGTAAAAGAAGAGAAAGGTGAAGGAGGCTTGTGAAAGGAGGAAAAGAGAAGTAAAGAAAATAAAAATAAAAATGGTGTTGTTTTAAAAAAAAAAAAGAAAGAAAGAAAAAATTTGGTCAAAAAATAAGATAAGAAGCTGGTTAAAAAACGAGAGAAAGATTTGGCCTTGATCTTCGCACTATTACCACTTATTTAGAATTAGTTTGCGGGCTTATTTGAAAGTCAACTTATGAGTAAGATCAGTCTGCGAGCTCACTAAATATCTTTTCGTATTAAGACTAGCCCACAGGTTCACTTAACGTCTATTCAAACTAAAACTAGTTTGTGAGCTTATCGAACGTCTATTCAAACTAACATCAGCCCACAGGCTCGTTGGTAGTCTATTCGAACTAAGGTTAGCTTTTGAACTCACCAAATGTTTATTCAAATTAAGGTTAGTCTGCAGGCTCATGGAACATCTATTTGGATTAAATCTAACTTGTGGACTTACCAAATGTCTATTTGGATTAAGACCAGTTCGTGTGCTTGCCAAACGTTTATCTAGATTAAAGTCAGTTTGTAAACTTGCCGAATGTCTATTTAGATTAAGGTCAGCCTACAGACTCATTAAATATCTATTTAAATTAAGACTAATCTAGGGGCTCGCTGATCATCTATTTGGATTAAGGCTATAATGTAGGACAACTACATTTTCTTTACAGTAAAATTAGAGATCCTATCCAAGTTGAATTCCAACTCCAATTAAGATCCGTCAAGATTCGTATAAGTATAGTTTGAAGGTCATATCTCTTAAGATGTTCATCCAAATATAGCAAATAACTATCCGTTGAAAAGCTGAGATTAATTCCTATAAGTTTCTTATTTACTATTTTGGATAATTCGGACTTTGTATTATTCAAAACTAGGGTTTATTTATTAGTCTGAGTCAATAACAGTTCTAACCCAAAAAAAGATAGGATTTAGATATTTTTATTTAAGATATGTTAAATAGGACTCTTAGTAGAGTCTAAGTCCTATTTTTAGTCTACATCAAGTAGGAATCTAAATTTATTAGAGGGGTATATATATAGCTCAAGATTGTAACAAAAAAAGCTTTTCTATTAATAATATTTTCTTATTTTGGGTTTGTTTCCTTTTTATCTTCCTTGTGGATTCAAGGATCTATCATGGTGAGAAGATGGTGCTCTTCTTCTTATCCCTCATGCTCTCTCCTGCTGCATCAAGTGGATCTATCGTGGTGAGAAGATGGTAATCTTCTTCCTATCCCTCGTGTCCTCTCTCACTACATAAAGAGGGTCTATCATTATGAGAAGACGGTGATCTTTTCCTCTCCCCCTTCCCCCCCCCCCACTGTATCAAGTGGTATCAGAGTGATGTTGTTCCTGAGCTCAACTCCATTGATCGTAGTTGGTGGCGACAACTCTATGGACAGTAATCTAGGAGATTATCCAATTCAAGATTTGATCAAACAAAGTTTTCTTACTTCTATCACTAGAAAGTATGAAACTTTGAAATAGATTGAAACTAAGAACCAAATTCATCAATTGATCGTTGAAGAGGCTCGCAGTCTGATGTCTTGGAGATCAAGATACGAAGCTATTCAGGAAAACAAAAATCTTGGTGAGGTGAATATTCCATATTTTCATGGTTATGAGAGCTTGTTTATTTGGATTGATAAAGTTGAGAAATTCTTTAAGCTTATGGAGATTCCTGAAAAGAAGAAGGTGAAAATTTTTGAATACAAGCTTGATGGTTATGCTTCATCTTGGTGAGAGCAAATTCAAATCTAAAGAACATGTGAAGGCAAACCAAAAATCCTCTCATAGCCGGAGATGCCTAAACTATTCAACATAAAGTTCTTGAAAAGGGATCAAAATGAAGTAAAAAAAATCTCTTATCCAAGGGCTTCTAGCATTGAAATCAATGGAGACAACCATGAGGTACTAATTCCACATCTTAGTAATTTTCCTCTAGTATTGAATTCTCAAGTTGAAGAAGAGGCTGTGGATTGTGTGGAGGACAAACAAACTAGTGAAGAATTTATTGAGGGCCCCAAAGATTCTTTGTTTGATGAGTTAGAAGATTATACAAAAGTGGCTTTGGATGTTACGGAAAATTTTCAAGAGACTATTGATGAGAATTTATATGAATCAATTGATAATCTTGAAGGCTGCAAAGAAGAGTTTTCTACTTGTGAAAATATCAACTGTGCTACTCAAGATTATTCTTTGAAGTCATCAAAAGCCAACTCTCTTGAACAACTAGAGAAAATTTCTACAAGAGTTATCACTATGCAAGATTCAAAATTTGCAATGGCATATTCAGATTATTATCATAATTGTCAGCAAACTTGTGAAGAATACTTTCATTGCATGACAACAAATCATAAGTTGGTGTGTACAAAAAATTTATTTCAAATAAGGTTGAAGGGAACCCTGCAAAAGTTCAAGTGGTTGTGCCAAAGGAAAATAGGAGATCAAAGTACTGAAGATGTTACTCGAAAAAATCTTATTAGTTTACATCATCAAGTTCTATGTTGGAAAGTGTTTAAGGAGAACATAACTGCAATGACAAAGAGTTCAAGTTTTGACTTGAGGACAAGTCTTTTTATAGATGGAGGGGTTTGATATAGGACAACTACATCCTCTTTACAGTAAAATTAGAGATCTAATCTAAGTTGAATTCCAACTCCAATTAAGATCCGTCAAGATTCATATAGGTACAGTACGAAGGCCATATCTCTTAAGATGTTTATTCAAATATAATAAATAACTATCTGTTGGAAAGCTGAGATCAATTCCTACAAGTTTCTTATTTACTATTTTGGATAATTCAGACTTTGTATTATCCAAAATTAGGATTTATTTATTAGTCCGAGTCAATAACAGTCCTAACCCAATAAGGAATAGGATTTAGATATTTTTATTTAAGATATGTTAAGTAGAACTCTTAGTAGAGTCTAAGTCCTATTTTTAGTCTACATCAAGTAGGACTTTAAGTTTATTAGAGGGTTATATATACAACCCAAGATTGTAACAAAAAAAAGCTTTTCTATCAATAATATTCTCTTGTTTTGGGTTTATTTTCTTTCTATCTTTCTTGCGGATTCAAGGATCTATTGTGATGAGAAGACAATGCTCTTCTTCCTATCCCTCACACTCTCTCCCACTGCATCAAGTGGATTTATCGTGGTGACAAGACAATGATCTTCTTCTTATCCCTCGTGTCCTCTCCCGCTACGTAAAGAGGGTCTATCATTGTGAGAAGACAGTGATCTTTTCCTCTCCCCCTTCTCCCTCCCTCCCTCCCCCCCCCCCCCCCCCCCCCCCCCCCCCCCCCCCAGTATCACATCACGGGAGACTAAAAATTGACTTAAGATCAGCCCATGGGCTCATCCAAAGTCATCATGACTACCCAAGGGCTCTTAAAGTAAATTAATTAAATTAAAGTGATTCAATCATATTGAATAGATAAAATTATATCAACTCAAATTAAAGTAAATGGACTTAATCAAGTTAATGAAATAAGACTCAAATTGAACTAAACTCATTCAAATTACTTTAACATATACAAAATCAGCTCATCCCTAATCCCAATTGGGTTTAAATTGGGTTAGTTTGAAAGTAAATTAAATTCAAACTAAACCCTAATTGTGTTAAACCAAATTTGAATGAAATCCTAATTAAGTTAAATAAAGTTCAAATAGAACCCTAATAAGATCAAACTAAACTAAAATTCAAATCAAAGTCATGTCATACTTGAACCAGAACCAAATCGAATCTGAACCAAAATAAACTTGAACTTAAATTGACTTGAACTTGAGCCCAAGTTCATTAAGGTTCAAACCCAAACTCATTAACGAGTTGAGCTTCGATCTGATATGAACCCATCAAGGGTAGGATCCAATATCTATTAAGGATCTATCGAAAACCCAATTAGGGTTAGACCTAAAATTGATTGAAGACCCATCAAGAGCCCATTAAGTGTTGAATCTAAAATTTGTTAAGAATCTATGAACCCATTAAGGTTCGGATCCAAGATCTATTAAAGATCCAATAAGAACTTATCAAGGGTTTGGATTTAAGATTTGTTAAGCATCCATTAAGAAACTGAAAAGGGTCCAACACAAGGTCAAGCCCAAACCGATTTGGATCAAATCAAATTCGAATCAAAATCGAGTTCTCAATATTGAACTAAACTAAATTAGATTCAAATTAAGATTAAGTTTTGAGCATTGAATTAAATTAAATTAGACTTAAATCAAACCAAGTATGAACCTCAGATCCAATAGAACTAAATGCAAGTTTGAAATTACTCAATTGGTTAGACAGATGCTATGTTTAAATGAAGTCAGCTGACAATATGCTTGAAGCTGTTGGTCACACTTCAAAGTTAAGTCAACCCAAAAGTATTGACAATGCTTCAAATTCGATCGACAATATACCTTAGAGGCTATCAATTATCAAATTAAATTAAATTAGGTATGCTTGAACTTGTTTAGCGAGTCAACTGGGTACCTTATTCAAATAAAATTAACCGACAATATGCCTAAAAGTTGTTGGCCATATTTCAATACTAAGCCAACCCAAAATATTAACAATGCTTCAAAGTCAATCGATCACATGTCTTAGAGGCTGTTGATTATTAAATCAAATTAAATTAAGATGGGCTTAAACTTACTTAGCTAGTCAGCCAGGTGTGTTATTCAAATGAAGTCAACTGATAATATGCCTAAAAGCTATCAACCACCACGCTTCAAATTCAATCAAAAACATGCCTTAAAAATTATCAATTATTAAACTAAATTAAATTAAGGTAAGTTTAAACTCACTTAGTCAATCAGCCCAGTGCCTTATTCAAATGAAATCAATCGATAATATACCTAAAAGTTGTTGGCCACACTTCAAAAATAAGCCAACCAAAAACATTGGCAATACTCCAAATTTAATCGACAACATGCCTTAGAAGCTCTCGATTATCAAATTAAATCAAATTAAAATAGACTTGAACTTAGTCAGTTAGTGAGGTGACTTATTTAAATCAAGTCAATAGATAATATGCCTAAAAGCTATTGGCCATACTTTAATGCTAAACCAACCCAAAATCATTAGTAATGCTTCAAGTTCAATCAATAACATGTCTTAGAGGTAGTTGATTATTAAATAAAATTAAATTAAGGTATGCTTAAACTTACTTAGTCAGTCAACCAGGTGCCTTATTCAAATAAAGTCAACTAACAATATGCCTAAAAGTTGTATACTTCAAAGCTAAGCCAATCTAAAAGTATTAACAATGCTTTAAATTTAACTGACAACATGCATAAGAGGCCATTGATTATCAAATTAAATCAAACTAAAGTAGACTTGAACTTACTTACTCAGTCATTGACGATGCATCTTTCAAGTTAAGCCAACCCAAAAGTATTAGTAATGCTTGAAGTTTAATTGACAACACACTTAAGAGGTTGTTAATTATTAAATCAAATCAAATTAAGATAGACTTTAATTTGCACAGTTAATTAGCCATAACACCTTGTTCAAATAAAAGTTATCACCAAGTCTTATTAGCTAATGAAAATACTTCAAAGTATGCAAATTTAACTAAAGGTAGGCTTGAATTTACCTACTCAGTCAGCCAAACACCTTATTTAAATAAAATTATTATCAATGTCTTATTGTCAAATGAAAATACTTCAAACTATGCAAATTAAATTAAAGGTAAGTTTGAACTTGCTTACTCAATCAATTAGGTACCTTGTTCAACAGAAGATATAGCTAACACCTTATTGACTAACAAAAACCCTTTAAATCATAAAATTATCACTAATGTCTTTGGCTAATGGAAATACGTCAAACCAAGATGAAGTTATTGCCAACACAATTAGGCTAACGAAAATATTTTAAACTCACAGAGTTATCACCAATGGGGATGTATTAGCTCGGCTCCAAAACTAGTGAGCTTGAGCTCGGTTCAAGCTAAGCTTGGGAAATCGAGCTTGAGCCGAGCCAACTTGGCTTAAATATAATATTTTAGAAATTATTTTTTAAAATTAATTTACATTAAAATAATTTTAAAAATTATAAAAAAATATCAACCACAATATCATAAATTACAATTCATAAATATGTATATTGAAGAATTATGCTAATAGAATAACATCTAAATATAAAAAATTATATCGACTTTAATATCATGATTAAATAATTAAATATATATTATATATTAAAAAAATAAACGAGCTCTTGAGCTAAAATCGAGCAAGCTAGGTCTAACTCAAGTTCGGCTTGTTATAAACAAATCGAAATGAATTGAGCCAAATTTAAGTCGAGTTCAAAATGAGCCGAACCAAATTTGAGTCAAGCTCAAGTTGTTCACGAGGTACGAGCTAAATTGACATCCCTAATCACCAACACCACCAAACTAACAGAAACTCTTCAAACCAAGACAGAGTTATCGCCAACGTCCAAGGCTAATGGAAGCACTTCAAATGTATCCTTTCTCCTTTCATATTCCCTTGGACGATATCATCAACCAAATTATTAATACCTATCGAAGATCAAATTAAGACCCATCTGAGTCAGACTCCACCTGGTCTAGCACACAGGAGTAAGGCAATAGTGCATATTAAAACTTCATTCCCATTTTCTTTTTGTCTCATTTTATATTCTTTCATAATTAAAATTTTAAATTTATCTCATTATAAAGTGAGGGTATGCCCCAGTTTAAATTGTGTATCCCTTCTTTCATATCAATCAGATTATGTTTTTTTCTCTTCTTTTGTTCTCTATTTTATTAGGTAATTTTCTTACTTTACGAGATTCTTGATAATTTCAAGGTAATTAATAACAAAAACTTTGTACCTATTGGATGTTATATTCCCACAATATTTGATTGTATATTCAAACCACCAAATTTTTTATTTGTTTTTTGGAAATTGCTTAGAGTTTTTCGCTATCTCAAGTGGTCATTTTTGATCTCACAGAGTTCATATTAGTTTGAGTTTTAAACCATTTATTTGATTAGTTTAGGTTCATTTGGTTTTATTTATTTTCTTTAGCTGAATTGGTTTGAGTTCAATGCGATCAAGTTATTTAACTTAATGGATTGATTAGTTTTGTTTGAGAGCTCTCAAGCTGTTATAATAATTTTCGATGGGTTTGTGGGCTGACCTGAATCAATAAACTTTTGACGAGGCCACAAGTTAGCCTCGAGTTAGTTTAGACTTTTGACGAACTCGTGAGATAACCCTAGATGTTTAGCGAGCTTAGACTAGGCTTAGTCATGATAGATGTTCTGTAAGCCTAGAGTTAGTTTTAGTTCAAATAGGGATTGGTTGGTCCTAACCATTAGGTTAGGTACGGAAATCAAGGCCAAGTTTTTTGGTTTTTCCTTGAGCCACATAATTTTTTTCCTATCTTTTTTCTTTGCTGGCCAACTCTCCCTGTTTTTTTGTTTTTTTGGGAAAGGGCAAAACTCTTTTTTTCTTTTTTATTTACTCTTCTTCTGCTTCATAGGCATCTCCCTCCTAATTCTACTCTCCTTCTTCGTCCATGGATGAAACAACCTCTCTCTTCTATTTCTTCTTCACCCGAAGCCCACTCTTCTCTTCCTCCTTTTTTCTTTGAGCATGTAGCCGGATTTGACCAGATCTGGTCGGACCCGGCCTCCTTTGGCGACGAAATGTGGCATGGAGGCCTAGAGATGCAGAGGGGGCCGGCAGTGGTGGTGCTACTCGACAACGACGGCGGTGCCCACGTTCTGATCGGAGGCTCCAACCAGAGCTTGGGAGGCAGACCAATGACGCTGCATCAACCGGTATGCAGGCTAGGGTTCCAGTGAGATTCAGTGGAGTGCATGGCGGAATGTAGGCTAGAGATGGCGGGTCTCTGGTTGGCGGACAGCCATGCTGGGTGGAGGAAAGGGTTCCGATGGATGCAGCTAGGCATGGACGATGGTAGCACGCTGATGCAGGAGTGGCTGGCTGGCAAGGTCATGGCGGCGCGGTAGGGAAATGTTGGAGCTCCACAGCTGTCGGCTAGAGCCAGCTTTGAGGGGTGGTCCAGGCTCAGATGGCAGCATTGCTCGGTATGGAGGCATGGCAAGGCCGATGAGGACTTGATGCATGACATCGGTGAGGAGGCAGTCGAGGTGACTCTGACCGGCGATGGGCGGAGCATGACACGGCCAGGCGACAGTGATGGTAGAGCAGGCCGACAGAGGTGGAGATCCAGTGGTCGAGGCGACTCTGGCCGGCGACGGTAGAAAAGTCCTAGACGGAGAGGGTGGCGAAGGGAGCCTCCAACGGGGTGCAAGCACAAGCGGCTGTGGGAGGTCCGGGCCTGAAATTGATGGTTGTGGTGGTGCGGAGAAGGCTTAAAAGTGGGTGACAGGCTGTAGGATCGCCGGAGTGGTGGAGATGCATGGGAGGAGATGGAGACGCGCAGGGGAGGAGACGGAGCCAAGGAGCAAGCATGCAAATGTGCACGGTGTTTCTTGCACTTCCTCCTTGATTTTTTGTTGCTATTTTTTATTTCAAATTGATCTCCTTTAGTTCTTTGTTTTGCAGGATCTACAAGTTTTGTAGATGATGACGAGATAATAAGATTTGGGATTTAAATTTTGAGTCGAGAAAAATTTGATCGGATAATTTGAGTCGGTAATTTATTTTATTTGAATGTGGATAAGAGATTTGTTATGATATGAATGATGTTCCATATAAAATGAGATTGTATTCTTGTGCGAATCCATAAAATAAAAAAGAGGTATTTGCCAATTTTCTTTTCAATGATTAAATTATAATTTTTAAGAATTTTATAGGTTTTTTCATAAAAAATTCATCCTAGGGATTTATTCGTAATAAAAGCAAAATCTATTTTAATTTTAACTATGTGATGCTCCTCGACCTAATATGATATTGTCTATGAGCGTCTACGGCCCGCGGCCCATCCGATCCTACATATTTGTTTTTCCCAGTTCTCCAGGAAAAATCTTCATTGTTGGGTCTATGTCAGCCGTCATATTTATCCCAGTCTCAACTCCGACATTTTTGATTTGGTACTAAAGACAACTGCTGCTAGTTATAGGCCCACTGTCTGCCTACTGATTCACTAGTTCACCGAGCCTTACAATCTCTCCCCCTTAAAGGCTCAACGTTTTCGCCGAGCAAGTCTGTGATGCCCCCAACTCAGTACCATATTATCCCTAGGCGTTTGTAGTCCACAGTCCACCCAATCGTAGGGTTTTATTTTTCCCAATTCGTAAGGAAAAGATCTTGTTGTTGGGTTTATGGCAGTCATTATATTTAACCCAGTTTCAACTCCAACACTTTGTCGATGTGGGATTAAAGACAACTATTGCCAATAACAAGTCCACTGGCCCCATCAAGCTTTACAATCTCCCTCCCCTCAAGGGTTCAGCATTCTCGCTGAGCTATCCCACATTGATCAAGAGGTGCGGAATAGCTCTAATACCACTATGTGACGCCATCGACCCAGCACGATATTGTTCCAAGGTGTCTGCAGCTTGCAGCTCACCTGACTCTAGGAATTTGTTTTTCCCAATTTCCTGGGAAAAGTTCTCGTTGTTGGGTTTACGACAGTCATCAAATTTAGTTGAGTCTCTTTTCTGACACTTTGTTGATGTGGGGATAAAGACAATTGCTGTCAGTTACAGGCCCACACTCTGCCTATTGACCTACTGGCCTACTGGGCTTTGCAATCTCCCCCTCTCAAGGGCTCAGCGTCCTCGCTGAGCTAGCCCACATCGATCAAGAGGTGCAAAGTGGCTCTGATACTACTATGTGACGCTCCCGACTCTGCACGATATTGTCCCTGGGTGTCTAAGACCCACAACTCATCCGACCCTAGGGTTTTATTTTTACAGTTCTCTAGAAAAAGGACTCATTGTTGGGTCTACAGCAATCATCATATTTAGCCCAGTCTTAACTCTAACATTTTGTCAATGTGGGATTAAAGACAACTGCTGCCACTTACAAGCCCACTGTCTGCCTACTAGTCCACTGGCCCCACCAGGCCTTACAACCTCCCCCCCTCAAGGGCTCAGTGTCCTCGCTGATCTAACCCACATTGATCAAGAGGTGCAGTGTGGCTCCGATACTACTATGTGACGCCCTTGACCTATCATGATATTGTCTATGGGCGTATGCGGTTTGCAGTCCACCTGACCCTAGGGTTTTATTTTTTTCAACTCCCCGAAAAAAAGGCCTCATTGTTGGGTCTATAGCAATCATAATATTTAGCCCAATGTCAACTTTGACACTTTGTCGATGTGAGACTATAAACAACTGCTGTTAGTTACAGGCCCACTGTCTGCCTACTGACCCATTAGCCCACCGAGCCTTACAATATCCTCCCCTCAAGGGCTCAACATCCATGTTGAGCTAGCATACATCGATCAAGAGGTGTGGAGTGGTTTTGATACCGCTATGTGACTCCCCCGATCCAGCACGATATTATCCCTGAGCGTCTACGGCCTGTGGCTCATCCAACCCCAAGGTTTTGTTTTACCCAGTTCCTCGGGAAAAGGCCTCATTGTTGAGTTCACGCCAGTCATCAAATTTAGTCCATTATCAACTCCGACACTTTGTTGATGTGGGACTAAAGATAACTACTGCCAGTTAGAGGCCCATTATCTTCCTACTGGCCCACCGGCCCACTGAGTCTAACAATCTATCCCCTTCAAGGGCTCAGCATCCTCGCTGAGTTAGCCCACATCAATTAAGAGGTGCAAAGTAACTTTGATACTACTATGTGACACCCCCAATCCAGCACGATATTATCCCTGGGCATCCGCGGTTTGCTTTCCACCTGACCTTAGGGTTATGCTTTTCTTGAGGAACTAGGAAAAACAAAACCCAGGGGTTGGGTGGGCTACGAGCCACGGATGCCGAGGGACAATATCATGTTGGATCGGGGGTGTCACATAGTGGTATCAGAGCCACTTTGCGCCTCTTGATCGATGTGGGCTAGCTCGGTGAGGATGCTGAGCCCTTCAGGGGAAGAGATTGTAAGGCCCGATGGGCCCGTGGATCACTAGACAGACTGTGGGCCTATAACTATTAACAGTTGTCTTTAGTTTCACATCGACAAGTGTCAGAGTTGAGACTAGGTTAAATATGATGACTGTCATAGACCCAACAACGAGGCCTTTTCCCGGGTAACTGAGAAAAACAGAACCCTGGGGTCGGCTGGGCTACAGGCCGCAGACGCCCAAAGATAATATCGTGTTAAGTCGGGGACGTCATATAACATAGATTTTGGATGAATTTTATCTTTGATCTTGGTCCAAATATCAAACTCACTTAGTTTATTTTAGCTTGAGTTTGAATTTTTTTAATAATTTGGATTTTAATTGAGCTTAATTTTTTATTAAACTCAATCACGATCATGTCCAACTGAGACCCACATTTAAGTTATAATTTAATGATATTTAAGATTCAATTCTGATCATATTTTAGTCAAATTTGATTTTAGCAAAAATCACGTCAAACATGCATCAAAGTGAAATCTAGGGAGACCCTATCTAGGCTACTTGTAGGTTGGAGGACCTTTAGAATTGTTGTTATCAACATCGTTGGCATATCACAAATCAAAAACAGATAGAGATGGGAGGTCATGGGCTCATTTTTACCTTGGTGCAATGTTGTTCACAATTGAGCATTAACAATTCCCTTATTGAGTAGATGATTTACTTGATTTGACAATTAAAAAAATCTTGATTTTGCTAAATTAGATAGATTTCTCATTTCTCTAGAATGAAAACCAAGGTTCCTCTTATCAGTAGCCAAAGTTTTCTTGTAAACTACATTGGATCATGTCCCTATCATTCTTACTATAGAGGAAAAATAAGAGGAAGAAAAAGTTTTTTTTTTCTTTTGTTTGAGACAATGTGGCTATAGGAAGATGGTTCATGAATATGTTAGTAGATAAATTGCAAAACTATTCAAATTGGGGTGACAACATAATAAATATGAGGAAAAAATTGAAAAAACTAAGGAATGATATAACAAGATAGTGCAGAGAATATTTTGTGAATATGACTACTAAAAAAAAAAAGAACTCCTTGAGAACATAAGGAAATAGATCTTTTTGAAGAAGAGAGAGAATGTCTTATTAGCTACAAGTTAGAGTTGGATGATATGCTCAAAAAAGAAGAGATGATGTGGAGATAGAGATTAATAATACAATGGATCGAAGAAGGAGATGTTGATACTACTTTCTTCCACAAGATAGCCAACAACATGCGAAGACTCAACATGATCACAAAGCTACATGAAGGGAAAGCTTTTATAACTAAAGAGGAAATGGCAAAACATATGGTAGAGTTTTATAGAAACCTGTTGGGTCTTCTAAAACATGGAAATTGGATGTGCATTGGGATAAGTTGTATGCAAAGAGGGTGAACTTATCAAAAATGGAGGTTGAATTATCGAAAGAAGAGATAAAAAAAATGCTATTTGTGATATGGTAGAAACAAAAACACATGGACCAGATGGCTTTCCTATACTATCCCAATAGAGATTTTAGGACACTAAAAAAAGTGATATAATGCAGATGTTCTTGGATTCATATTCTCACAACTCCTCTCTAGAAAAGGCAAACTTTGCTTTGATAAAATTAAAACCAAGAAAAGGGGGCAAAACTATTTGAAGGATTTTAGGCCATTATGTCTACTCAATTGCATCCTAAAAGAATTAACCAAAGTTCTTGCAAAGAGATTGAAGTTAAAGATTGTTAAGCTAATAAACCCAACACAATTTGTATTTATTTTCAGGAGGTATATGTTTGTATTGTGAGTGCATAGGAGATAATCTAGGTGTAAGAAACAAAGAAAATATGCAGCAATGCCGAAGCTGAATTTTGAAAAGGCTTATAATAATATGGATTGGCAAATCTTTACTTAAACAGATGGAAGCCAATGGTTTTGGAAAAAGATGGCTACACTAGATCAGGGATTTGTTAAAAGTAAATAAAATATTCATACTTCTTAATGGTTATCCTCATGGAAATATTTTCAACAAGAAAGGCATTAAACAAGGTGACCTTATCTCTATCATTACTTGTTCATTCTTGTAACATAATGCCAATATAGAATGCTCTCGTTGACTCAAGAAGTAGAGTTAATCAAAGAGTTGTTTGGAATACTGAATTTACATTATGTTTATGATACATCAATCTTTTATGAATCAAAACTGAACTATTTTTTACATTTGAAAGCCATATTATATATATTTGAGGAAGAAGATTAACTTTCATAAAAGTTCTTTGTGCCCTTTGGGAGCTCATATGAGAAGACAACTAAGTTTTTGGCTAATATTATGAGTTATAAAATTGAGAGGTTACCATTCAATTATTAAGTCTGCCCATAAAGAATAAATGCCTCAACAAAGAAGAATGGTTCCCTCATATCAACAAAGTTGAAAAGAAATTAGCAACATTGAAAGTGAGAAGCTTGTCAATTAGTGGCAAAGCGATTATGATCAATTTAATCCTTTCAATTACACCTATATATTGGATGACATTCTATCATCTCTCCAAGTGAGTTATTAGGATATCATTTATAAACATAATAACAAATTGCTCTAAATACGGCCGATGCATTATTTCAATTGAATGGAATAATAAGGAATTCATAATGTCCATAGCAAGTCCTAAAAGCAATTTTCAGGATATCATCCTCCTTGACTTTCAACTAATGGTAGTTAGATCTTAGATCAATCTTTGAATATACTTGAGTACCTCATAATCAATCAAAGAGATTATCTATCTGAGGGAGAGGGTACTTGTTTTTCAATATGATCAACAGCTGATGGTAGTCTATGCAAAACCTCATAGTCCTGTCTTACTTTTTTACAAAAATGACTGATGTACCCTAAGGAGACACTGGGGTATATGTAACCCTTGTATAAGAGCTCCTACAATTGCTTCTTCAACTCTTCTAACTCTACTGGTGTCATTCTATAAGGAAGTCTTGATATTGGAGCTACTCTATGCATATGGTTAGTGCAGAACTCCATCTCTCTATCAAGAGGCAACCTTGGCAACTCCTCATGAAAGATCTCAGGATACTCTCGAACAATAGAAATATCCTCTAACTAAAGAATACTCAATTGATCCTCATAGATAAAAGCAAGATACTCCTTACAACCCTTCATAAGTAACTGATAAGCTTAAGGCAAGAAATAGTAGCTAGAAAATTTCCTTACACACCAAAGAAGGTAAAAGCAATCTGGTCAGGTGATCTAAAGGTTACTAACTTCATAAAGTAGTCAACACTGATATAATAAGCTGCTAAATAATCCATGCCTAGGATGGTGTCAAAATCCTTAAAGTTTAGTAGGATCAGATCCACTGTAAGTTCTTGATCCTTAATACATTGCTTGGATACTTGGTCTACAATTATATTGCCACCTATAGATGTTCCAACTACCAAGACTATCTTTAGGGGTTTAGACTTTCTAGCTACCTTGCTAGTAAAGTGAGGGGCAACAAAGGAATATGTAGGTCTAGAATCAATTAAAATAGAAGGAACCACATCATCAATAAGGATCATGTCTTACACCACATCCTTTGAAGCATTTGCATCAATCTTGGTCAAAGTATAAACTCGAGTTGGTGCTGACTTCTTCTTGGGGATGAACTTCCTCTATTATTAGTTCTAATTTTGCCACGTCTTCTGCTGAGTATATACAAATTTCAAACAGTCTTTTATCGTATGACCTGGTTATTGATATGTGTAACAAAAACACTCTCCCTCTTTGCTCATTGGACAATGTTGTGTCCTATGCTCCAATTGACCACATAGATAACATCCATCTCTGACATGGGAGACAGTCCACTTCATGGTGCTCATCAACTTCCCAAATCTAAACCTCTTCACTGATTTTCAAATATTGGTTTGGGTTGTCAACCTAGGATGGTTTTTCAATGATTTCTCCCTTAGTGACCAAGAGTGGACCTATGTCTTCCCCACTTAGACAGCCTTGCTTATAATCTCTCTATAGGTCTTCAGCTCAAAATAAGCATCATGCTCTCTGATCCCCTCAATGTACTCATCCTCAAATAATTGAATATGCTCCTCATTCTTGGAGACAAAATCTGGAAGAGGAAAATAGACCCAAACCAAGGGGATGTAACAATTGGAGTTATTGGTAATTTTTAAAAATCAAAAGCTATGTAAAATTTTTGAAAATTCCCAAGGGATTGTTGGTAATTTTCCATTAATATAAGGGAAAATTTCTTTTAATCCCCTCACATATTTTTTTATTCCTCTTAAATTGAAGTGACTTTTTCCTTCCTAAAAACCCCCCTAAAGTCACATAGGCTTCTCAAACTCATCAAAAATAACTGAATGATATTACCACCTCAGTAAAAAGAATTTGATCGTAGAGTGGACTTCCACTCTAGGACCCAACGGACTTCCACTTTCATCTCTCCCTCCTCTTGGGTGACATCAAACCTAGCACTCTCCTTAGTGAGATCTCTGTCTTGCTCCCTCTCGTACCACATGCAACTTTGCTACCTTGTGTCTACATAGAGCTTGTGTAGATACCTCGCCCTCTCCTACTATAGGTGTAGCCAAGGACAAAGTGGGACTTTTCGGAGCGAGTGATGATGAAGAGGACAAGGAGAAGGGAACAAGGGCAGGCATGCAAAAGAGATAGGTGGCAAAGAGGCAAGAGTGGATCCATATGGCACTGATGAAACCAGCAAGAGGAGGGAGGAGGAGGAGGATGTCGAGGATAATGACCGACCTATGGACTTCCACTCTAGGGACTAGTAAACTTTCACTTTCAAGTAAATGAATACATAAGTATAGAAATATATATTATATATATAATATATATATTTATATATATGTATAGAAAACTAAATACTTATGACTAAAAAGTAAATACATATGTGTGAAAAAATAAATATTTATGTGTGAAAATAAATATTTAGAGAAGAAATCTGATGGACCCTTGAATAGATTTTCATTTTAAATTTTTATGCCTTAAACCTTCAAAATAGACTTCCGCTCTATGGCCCAATGGACTTTCGCTCTAAACCTTTATTTTCACACATAAGTAGTACATATGTAACACCCCATTGTGCCTAATATTGGACTACAATATAAAGTGAGCAATATATATATTTAATGTTTACCAAATACATAGAGTTAAGACTTATTATAATAATAAAGAATACAGTCTAAATAAAATTTATAGAGAAAAATAACACAAAAATTACTTAGGTTCCTCAATGATAACCACTCAAATAGGAAAATAAAACAACCTAATGTAACAAAAGTAAGAGTGGTTCTAACCATGAATACTCCTACATGAACAACTCTGACTGTCACCAGCATCTATCGGTTACTCTCTTGTAGATGAAAAAAATCAACAAAACAAACCAAGGATACTCAATAGGGAGTTACTACCTCCAAATAAAGGATCAATAGCAAATAAGTAATAATAAAAATCAATAATAACAGCAATGATAGCATTAACAACAATAGCGATGATCTAGAGAGTCAACATTCATAATATGGAATAGATCAATAAGAAAGTGATCATTGTATCCACGACAATCAATGGATATGAACAGTGACTATGAACTCTCATATTGATTTTACAGAGTTGGTCATACTCCCTACCAAGCAGAGTCATACCAAACTATACGTAAATCAGTCTATGAGTATGGTTGGACTCTCTACCAAGTAGAGTTATACCATATCACACTCCCAACTACTGATGGAGTAGTGATTCCATTTAGTCACACGACTACTGTCATATTTGACAGTCTTACTAATTCTTTGCCAAAATAGTGAATTATTGACTGGTACTAGCTTAATAAAGCTCTACTATATGTGTTCCCAACATACCAAAGTCCTAAGTTAGAATAAATATCGAGTCAAAGTTAACAACTAATGAAAAGAAATTGACTCGATCAACAAATCAAATTATGTCAACAAGAAAATAGTATTAAAAAAAGGATATGAGACCACCAACAAATTCAACACAGAAAATTGAGTCCAATGCCACGAATCATCAAATTTGGAGTTTAAATGAAAGAATTATGAATGCTCAAATATAATTTTACAATATAGTCCCTAAAACAAATATAATTATATTTTAATTCTCTTTGTGTCTCGAAGATAGGCCAATAAAAATATAATTTAACAAAAAAACTCCCTGAATCATTCCAAATTATAATTTAATTCTTAAAAAATTAATTTAGACCGATTTATACTTCAAATCTTAATTATAATCATTCAACCAGTAAATTTTCATATAAAACATCACTAAGTCAAAATTCAAAATTGAGTCCTCAAGGTTCTCAAATCACAATTTGCATATAAACCCTCAACAAGTTACAATTTTTTCAGCCAAGTCATCATAAATATATTAAGTTAATACTCCCTAAATTCAACTTACTGAAATTCAGGTTCAGATCCAATTCCAATACACAATCCAATTGGATTTAATTAAACACCAATTGATTAATTATACTTTATCAATCAATTCACCAAAATCATATTATCACCAAGTTGATCTCAGAATTCAACAATTAATCTAATTAAATCAACGTCCACTTAATCCATATTTTGTTATAATTAGAATCTAAACCTCAAAATTATTCTTAAACTCATTTCAAAATCTCCAATCGAGTTAATAATCAGATCCAACAATCGATCTGATTAAATCAAATATTCACGTAATCCATTATTTACATAATCAGACTTTAATCCCCAAAATCATTCCAAAGCCAACCGAAATCACGATTACGTTCCAATCCAAATCATCAGCTCTTAACCAGACCCAATCAAACCCAACTAAACCAACCCAAAGCCAAAACCAAAACCAAAACCAAAGCGTAAACTAAAACTCAAGCCCAAAACAGAACCCTTCTTCTTCCTCGTTCAAACTCTCACCCAAATCAACCCCCTACCCCTGCACTGCCATCCGTCGCCATTGCGCCGTCGCCACCGGCCTCCGTCTCCACAAACTCACCGCGCCGCCGGTCTCATTGCCGACTCGCGGCTCCGCCCAGTGACTACGTGCATAGTAGCGCTCAGCAGAGCCCCGCCGCAGTTGCTGCATTCCGCCTGCACGCACTGCCCGCCGCGACCGTCCGCCGCCATCCACCGTAGCAGATCAGCCGCACCACCTCGCCAGCCGCCGCCCTAGTGCTGGCCGACGACAGGTTCTTCCACCGGCGGCTCAAGCTCTGCTGTCGGGATGGAGGAGAGATGCACATTTTGCGAAAACACCCTTTTAAACTTTCATTTACAGCAATACCCCCCATTTAATTCTAAAATACCCATTAGGTCCTTTTTCAATGAAATCATCATATTCAGATCCTTAGTCCTCAATAGACGGGGATAAATTTTAATTCCATGATTCTCTAGATTCCATCAAGCATTCAACAAGATTTTTTCTAAATCTAAATTTATTGATGAAATTCGGTTCACTATTGTTTTTAATCCGTGAGTCTCCTTGAAATATTGATTCGCTAGGTCGTCTTTCTTTTGATTTGCAAAAAAAGAACCATGAAGAATAGCATCGAGAATTCTTCAAAGGCAGTTGTTTCAATACTCAAGTCAGATCCACACTTAGGAATGAAGAAAGAATGAGATATTAAGCTTTAGTCCATATCTTTCATATTGTCTTATTATTTATTGTACTCTTAGAGATTTGATATATTTAGATCCTATGATCTTGGGTAACTATTTTGATAATTATTTTCATGAATAGGGATGAATCCCGAATTCTTGCAGATTAACTCCTAAAGAAGCAACAGATTAGTTGGCTGATATATCAATGTCATCAGATTGAATCTAATGAGTTTAGTTTCAGCCAAATTTTGGGAGATGATTGATCTTTTCTGTGAGCTTGCTCTTATCCGAAGTCACCAAGCTCACGATGGCTCGGTGTGTTGACGTATTTTTAGCTTGGACACTTTTATTTGTAACCTATCCATTGAGCTCATTTTATTTGACTTTCCTGACTTAGGAGGTTTGGCTCAGACCTCACCTTTTAGTTACCTTGGTTAGTTGCCTCGGCTAGCAGCTTTGTTTTTGTTCTATACACATTTGGTTTCACTAAACTACCATTTGGTCACTCGATGTATCATCCATGCTCCCAACTCTAGGCCTCGTACTATGGGTTCGGGGACTTGAGTTTTTGAAACTTTTTCTTCTTCTTTCTATCTTCTAATTGCCGCAACTTGGGTGACTCATGCTCTAGCTTTTCTTTTCATGAGAATAATGTGTCGGTTGCCCTGAGGTTTGGAGAATCATGCCTTTGTTTAATTTGATGCCTTCATATGCAAAGTGCCAAACATCATGGTGCTTGGGGAGGTGGGTTGCCTCTTTATTGTTTGTCGCCTATTCATTTAGAGTTTTGCTCCTTTTTGAGGCTCTGGTCTGAAGTTGCCCACTCACTTTTGAGGCGATACACTAGATGCCTCGTGATTTATTTCTTCATCAATTTCTGAAATTAGATGGAGGATGTGTGCAATTGGATATTAATGAGGATTTTGATGATCTGACCTATTAGGCTTCATCAGCCTTGATCAAGCCACGTGGAAGCAATCTGATGGTGTGACGAGACTTATATGAAGGATGATATATTTTTTTTCTCTTGCTTTCAAATATGTGAATCCTCCATCTTCCTCTTTTGGCATCTTCATCCTCTACTAGAAAGCCTATTCATCCATGGCATCTTCCTCTTCTTTATTGAGCTTTGGGAAGAAATCCTTTGTTATTGAGAAGGAGAGCATTTTATGGTAGACAACCCATACCCCAAAGTAGTCC
Source organism: Trichopus zeylanicus subsp. travancoricus (assembly GCA_005019695.1). Taxonomy (NCBI): domain Eukaryota; kingdom Viridiplantae; phylum Streptophyta; class Magnoliopsida; order Dioscoreales; family Dioscoreaceae; genus Trichopus; species Trichopus zeylanicus. Next base: position 40,933 of record RXID01015677.1, on the reverse strand, counting down.
AGCGCCCCCCATGGCATCTTGGCACCATCATCTAGAGGTCGGCGCTCTACACCCGCACCAAAGGAGAGGTGTGAGACTGTCATCTCCACCATCCCAACCATCTTGAGCATTGCCTTGCCTTCTATGATTCCATCCACCACGAGGATTGTTACATCTTTTGTCACACCTTTATTGTACTATTCGCCATAGAGGAGAGTTCATAAGGGTCATTTCCAGAGAATGTAACTATCTTGTTGTCGTCTTCAAGTGAGTTCACTTATTTAGGTAGTTTTTCATTCTACTCTTAATGATCCTATCACAAGTATTTTGCTAGATGATCCCAAAGTGAGGGTTTGGATTTCTATGTCTACCCTTCAAGAGAAAAACCTCGAGTAGTTAGTCAGCACCTTCGACTTCTTGGATAGAATTGAGTTAGACTTATGGAGGTTAGAGGAAGATAGTAAAACCCTTAGGAAGAGGTTCAACTTTGAGTTTTTCACTTATTGGGAGATTTTTGAGAGTATACTGTAGATCTTTTCACCCATGACATTCTAAGGGATTAGGATATAGATCTAGATTAGATCATTCGTTCCCAATGCTATAACGTTTATCATAGTTTTCCAAACCCTAACCACCTCAAAAGTTTATTCTCTAATTATAGAAATATTCAAAGATGTCTTTAAGGGTTGTTGAGGTCCTAGTATAGGAGGTAGGTGGTGCTTTGCCCCAAAGAAATGGTGTAAGCTCTTTGTCTCAAACCCCACCTCCATTCATTCTTGGAAGGATCATCCTATTAGAGTCTTTTCCAAGGTTGATTCAAGTCTCTTGCATGAGTGGGATAATCCTTTCTTCCATACTGACCTTGAGATTTCTCCCAAAGTCCACTGTCTTTTAGCATCCAGGGCTGAGGAGGTAGAAGATGTTAGTTTGCCCCCATATGGTCTGATGAGGCCTATTTGGAAGAGCATAGCCTATACATTGCTCAGACGGTTGGTATGAAACTTAACCTCGAGGCTCGAGCTTCCTTTCTAGTAAGTTTTATTTGGTTTAATAAATTGGTGTTGTGCTTACAAGGATCATTAAGATTAGCTTCATGAATAAGATCTTGACGGAGAAAGGAGGGGGCTCCTTCGGTATCATCAACTCGGAAGAAGCCTGTTGCATCATAAATCCCCACTTCTCCTCCTGCCACACCCTAAGCCAAGGGAAAAGGAAGAAAGGAGAGGAGGAGAAGAGTTAAGGAATAAACAAGGAGCAGGCGAAGAAAAGACAAGTACCACCTTGTTCCTCTCCTCCTCCTTCTCGAGTAACCTCCTTGGGCGACCATGCCTGATCACCTCCTTGCTTAATAAAGAAGGTTGATTGTGGCAAAAGAGTCATTTCTACCCCTTCCCTAACTTGCTCCAAGGCCCAAGGGCATTCTGCTCCCAAATATTAAAGTGCTCCAAAGGAGATCAACATGAAGGAGTATTTTCTCAACAACTTCAAGGATAACAAATGCTCTTCCCTCTCCAAAATCCCCATCGACAAGCTCTTCCTGAAGGGAGCGAGAGCTTGTCATAGCATAAGTTTACTCGAGCTTGACTTCTTCCATTCTTTTCTTATTTCAGTATTCTAACTCTTAGTTCAGCTAGGTTATGCATTTTTCCACTTTGTAGCGCATCACTTTTATGAGGCTCAAAGGGAAGTAAGCTCCAAGAAGACCAAGGCCAAGGAGGAAGTGGAACTACTTTGCTCTCAGCTTGCATCCCTCTAAAGCAACATGGAGGAGTTGACAAGGAAGGCAGAGGAAAAGAAGAAGCTCCTCATTGCTGATTGAGACTTGGCCTTGTTTAACATAGAGGTGACCAAGGCCAATATGGAGGTGCTGAAGACTTAGCACCAAATTGCCTTGGAGAAGACCCATGCCACAGCTGTTGCCAAGTACCTTTAGAGCTAGGAGCACACCAATGCCCTGAATATGACTAAGTTGCAAGCTGTCTTGGAATTCAAGGCTAGAAATGAGTATCTTAGGGACCATGCCAAGCTCTCCCTCTGGGGATTTACAAAAGGTTACCTCATTTATAGGGACATGGTGAGATAAAACCATCATGACTCCAACTTCGACCTTGAAGATCTTCATGTCGAGTTCTACAACAACTTGAGGGTTCAATGCCTCAAGTGGGAGTATGAGGCACTTCTTTAGAGGGAGAAGGAGGCTACTGTAGAGATAGTGAGCAAGGGTTCAAAGGGAGGGGAGGCAGGAGAGGCCAAGTTTGAGGTCATTCTAGGGCCTGAGAAGCCATTGTATCTTAATATCCCTGACTGATTATCTCTAATGTAATGGAACATTTTTTATACTAATATTTTGCTTTGATGAAATTACCCTTTCTGCCTATGTCTTTGTATTTTTTTTAGCTATCCTTTCAACTTCTTTAATTTTATCCAATCTCTATCGAATGCTCCCCATGACTAAGACAGTTAAGCATACAGACTTTCTTCAAAGTGAATTCCTTAATGTCTTAGCTTGGTGGGTAGGTTCTAGGTGCTGGGAGCTAGCAAGCATTTCTTAACACCTCTCTTCTAGAGTTTGGGATTTCGCAGATTTAACTAGGATTTTCTTTAGGAAAATTTTTAGATAGTGATGCCTTGGCCAATGCATGGGGTCGAACTGCAAACTTGACTCTATTCTTTGGCAATTTTGTTAATGCCTTATATTATGATTCCTTTTCTCCAACATGAAGCTTGCCTTAGGCTTTGCTTGGATGTGAGTCTTTTGCTTGGTATGAGGTTGAATTATTTGCCTCGTCGAAACTGAGGCCCTAGGTGCTTGATGTTGTACTGAGGTCTTATGTCTTATCTAATTTGAGGTCCTTGTGCATGGCATTGGATCAAAGTCTTATGCCTTATCTGATTCAAAATTTTTGTATTTGGCCTTGGGTTAATGTCTTATGCCTCGTTTGGTCTGAGGTCTTTGTGCTTGGCCTTGAGTTGAGGTCTTATGCTTTGTCTGGTTTGAGGCCTTTGCGCTTGGTCTTAGGTTGAGGTTTTATGCCTTATTTGATCTGAGGTCTTTATGTTGACATAGGGCCAAGGTCTTATATGCCTTGTTTGATTCAAGGTCTTTTGTGTCTTATCTAATTTGCAGTCTTTATGCCTAACATTGGCTGAGGTCCTATGTGTCTTGTCTACTCTAAGGTCTTTGTGCTTGACATTGAGCTACGGTCCTATGTGCCTCATTTAGTTTGAGGTCTTTATGGTTGACATTAGGCCAAGGTCTTATGCCTCATTTGATCTGAGGTTTTTGTGCTTGACCTTGGTCCAAGGTCCTCGTTTGGTCCAAGGTCTTTACTCTTGGCCTTGGGTCAAGGCCTCATGCCTTATCTAATTTGAGATCTTTGTGCCTGGCATTAGGCCGAGGTTTATATGCCTCATTTGGTTTGAGATATTTATGCTTGGTATTGGATCAAGGTCTTATGTTCCTCGTTTGGTTTGAGGTCATTATACTTTGCATTGAGCCGAGGTCTTATGTCTCATTTAATCTGAGGTCTTTGTGTTTGGCATTGGACCGAGATCTTATGCTTCATTTGATCTGAGGTCTTTACACCAGGCCTTAAGTCAAGTCTTATGCCTTGTCTAATTTGAGGTCTTTGTGACTGGCATTGGGCCAAGATCTTATGTACCTCATTTGATCCAAGTTCTTATGTGTTTCATCTGAACCAAGGTCTTTGAGCCTAGCATTGGGCCAAGGTCTTATGTGCCTCATCTAGTTCAAGGTCTTATGTGCCTTATCTGATCTGAGATCTTTGTGCCTAATATTAAGTTGAGGTCTTATGCCTTGTCTAATCTATGATTTTTATGCGTGGCATTGGGCCTAGGTCTTATGCCTCATCTGATTCGAGGTCATTGTACTTGACATTGGCTGGGTCTTATGCCTTACCTGATTTGAGGTATTTGTGGTGTTCTCTTGGACAAAGGCTTTTCTGCAAAGCACAAAATTTATTAAAAATAGGTAAGACATGGTTTTAAAGATAGACACTTTTAAGATTATCGACATGCCATATCCTTGAGAGTACTTGGCCATTCGAGTGTTCAATCTTTAAGGCTCCTAGTCTTACAACTTGGAAGATTTTGAATGGACCAACCCAATTTGGAGAGAGTTTTCCCAAAGTTCATTCATTAAGTTTAGCTTAGTGGAGTACCCAATCACTTGGTTATAGTTCTTGATTATAAACTCGGGTATTATAGTAATGTGTCACTCGCTATTGGTACTTGACAATCCTAGTATGTGCCTTCTCTTGGACCTCCAACACAAGGTCTTTCTTAGCCCAGTTAGTTTCCTTGTTCAGCAAGAGATTATAACTTTGAATTTATAGAGAAATGAGTCCAATTTCCATAGGGATGATTTCCTTGACCCCATAGGTAATTCTCGAGGGCTAGTTCGATAGAACCATAAAAATATATGGTAATTCTTTAACCTAGGCATCCTTTGCCCTTCCAAGACACTTCTTTATCCCAATGAGCAAGGTTCAGTTTGTTACCTCAACCAAGCCATTAGTTTGGGAATGTGCTACTAAGGTAAACCTTTGCTCAATAGTGAGGCTGGTGCAATACTCTCTGAACTTTGAGCTATTGAATTATTTCTCTTTATCTGTGACCAGCTTGTGGAAGTCCAAACCTACAAATGAGATTCTACCAAAGGAACTCCTAGATCTTCTTCTCAGTGATTATGGTAAGTAGCTTGGCTTCCACCCACTTGGTGAACTAGTCAATAGTGACTACCAAAAACTTTCTTTGTCCTGAGACTATTGAAAAAGGACCCAAAATATCAATTCCCCATTGATCGAAGTGCTACGCCACCTGAGTCTACTAAAGTTAAACTGTGGGATTATGGTAAATTGAGGCATGTCTCTAGCACTATTTGTATTTGGATATAAACTTGATGCCTTGGCAGTCATGTTAACCTAATAATACCCTTACTTAAGGAGTTTGTGTGTCAAGGCTCGTCCCCCTCCATGGCTTCTACATATCCCCTCATGGACTTTTCAGAGGGCATATTGAACTTCCTCGAGTCTCAAATAGTGGAGTAGTAGTCATGTGAGTGACCTCTTGTACAAGACTCCATTTATCAAGGTGAAGTTCAGAGCTAGCCTCATAATCCTCTGGGCTTCAACTGGTCCTTCAAGAAGTTCTCCTTTTCCCAAATAAGTAATAATAGGGTCCATCCAATTTGGCTCTGAATCTACTGCATTCACCTCGATGGTTTTTTAATAAGTTGGCTATTGGAGACTCTCCACATAAATCTACCTCAGTTTTGAATTTAAAGAGGTTGAGGCAAGTTGTGTGAGGGCATCTGCCTCAGTGTTGCTATTCCAAAATACACGGTAAATTTTGACTCAGTCCATCCTTGCCATGAGCTTTTATGCCTCAGCTAGGTACTGCACCATAGTTGCCTCTTTTGCCTCATATTCTCCAGTAACCTATAGGCACACAAGTTGGGAGTTGCTGAATACCTTAAGTTCTTTACCCCTTGCTGCTAATGTAATGCGTAATCTGAGGAGAAAGGCTTCATATTCTAAGGCATTATTCAAAGCCTCAAATTCTAGCCAAGCTGAGTACTTGGCCATTCTTCCATCCAGGCTTTGGAGGACTGCTCCAATGCTGCATCCCAACTCGCAAGATAAGCCATTAACTCAAACCTCCCATGGTTTGAATTCTGAACCTAATGAGTATGATGTTATTTCCATTATGAAGTTTGCCAGGGCTTGTTCCCTGATGGCCTTCCAAGCTTCAAAAGTCACCTCAAATTGGCTCAACTCAATTGACCACTTGAGCAGTTTCTCTGAGATTTTTTATTTTTGTAGTGTCTACCAGAGCGGGAGACTGGTGAGTATTGTGATTGAATATGCCTGGAGGAAGGCTTAGCCAAGTACCTCATTTGGTTCGAGTCTTACTAGTAGGGAAGGCTTAGCCAAGTATTTCTTTAGGTCATCAAATGTTCGATCACACTACTGAGTCCATCTGAATCCTGAGCCTTACTCGAGAGTTTTGAAAAAAAGGAGGCATTTTTCTCCTAACCTTGATAAGAAGCGGTTGAGTGCTACTAAGTGACCTGTGAGTCTCTGCATTTTTTTAATGAAACTTGCGGGTTTTATTTTCCTACTACCTCCATCTTTTTGAGATTTGCCTCAATTTCTTATTCTGAGATGAGGTACTCAAGGAATTTTTTTCAAACCTACTTTGAATGCACAGTGTGTTAAATTTTTCTTCTAGATCCTTCAGGTGTCCTGTAGCATGGACACTTTTCACAAGCATGTCATTGACATAGACTTCTAAATTTTTCCTGAGTTGAGTCTCAAAGGCCTTATTCACCATTCTTTGGTACATCGCACCTATGTTTTTTAGCCCAAACGGCATGGTGACATAGTAAAATGTACTTTGGTCCATGATAAAAGTTGTTTTGTCCTCATTCTTGGGTCCATCTATATTTGATAGTAACTTGAGAATGTGTTCAAGAAGCTCAGGAGTTGATAGCCCAAGGTAGAATCCACCAGTTGATCTATCTTTGGTAGAGGATAGCTATCCTTCAGGCAAGCTTTGTTCAAGTTGGTAGAGTCGATACGCATTGTCCACTTGCCATTGGCCTTTTTCACCATCACAATATTCATCAACCACTCAGGATAATGGACTTCTCTAAGGAATCCTATATTAAGAAGTTAGTTTACTTCTTCAGTGATGGCTCTTTGATGCTGGGGAGTGAAGTGCCTCTTCTTTTGTTTAACTGGTTTGTGGTCTTTTACTGCAACAAGCTTATTCTAAGCGACCAAGGGGTCTATCCCAAATAGATCTTTCAGAGACCATGTGAAGTCATCTTGAGTTTTTTGCAATAACTCTCCTACTTTTGTGCTAAGAGGCTTTGTGAGGTTCTCACTAACCTTCAATGCTATCCTCAAGTCTTCATCAATAAAGAGGTTGACAAGCTACTCCATTGGTTTCTCGCATACCTTCTTTGGTTTGGGGGAAGACTTATTAATCTTGGCCACTATCAAGCCTTTACCCTTTAGATCAGAGTTGTTTTGCCAATAAGAGGCCTCACACTTCTTAGTGAGACTTTAGTTACCCCAAGCTTCACCTGTGCCATATTTAGTTGGAAATCTCATAATTAAGTGGAAGCTTGAGATTACTACTTGAAGTTAGTTAAGTGTTGGATAACTCAATATCATGTTGTATGCCAAGCGTGTCCGAACCATGACAAACTTTGATTTGATGGTAGTGCTTTTGGGGCTTTCTCTGATCATGAGGAGTAGATCGATAGTGCCTATCAAAGTAAGCTAGTCTCCAGTAATTTGGTGAGCATCCTGATGTATAGCTCCAACTTTTGCTCGATTTTCATCTAGTTGTAGGTTTTAGTAAATAAGAGATTAGTCAAGCTTTCCATATCTACTATAATACGTTATGTAGTATAGCAATCTAGGACTACTAAGATCACCAATGCATTGTTGTGGGGCATTGAAATTTCTTCCAAATCCTTTGTGGAGAAGACTATATCTCGATTTCCAAGTTCACAATATTGCCTCTTTGTCAACTCTTCCTGAGCCTCTTGCCCCCTAGTAATGGTTCGACATTTGTTGTTTGATGTCGAAGCTTCACTTTGGATTAGAGGGCTCACCAAGATCATATTGAGGTTTTATGCTCTTTCACCTCAATGAACAAATTGCGTAAGGTGTCCATCTCATATGAGTCTTTCGATTTCATCTTTTATTCCCTTCCTATGAGCTGGTTCTTATCCAAAGTTACTAAGCTCACGATGGCTCAGTATGTTGGTGAATCCTTAGCTTGGACACTTCTATCCATGACCTATCATTTGAGCTTGGTTTCATTTGACTTTTCTAACTTAGGAGGTTCAACTTGGAACTCACTCTCTAGTTACTTCAGTAGCTACCTCAACTTGTGGCTTTATTTTCATTCCATACACATCCAGTTTCACTAAACTGCCAATTGGCCATTCCATGTATCATCAAAGTTATCATTCTATGCCTAATAAATCATGAATGTCACTAAGTTTAAGAAGTTACTCAACACATGTTTGTCTCAAAAAATAGGAATAGCATAAAAATCAAAGCTGAACTTCACCTACTTCAAAATTTGACAGTGATCACTTTGAGTCTATTTACTATTCTTCATGTCCTCACCATGATTATTCTTCACTCCCATCTTTAGACAAGCTCCCAATTAGAAGAGATTTTGTGTAGAAAGATTTTGTTACCCTTTCATTAACATATAAGGTAAATATTACTCCTAAATCCTAAATATATGGTAATGGGTGGTTACAGAATATGTGGATTCAGGGTAGTGTGTGGTTTTGGGATTAGAGGGCAATGCGTAGTTACAACATATGTATTCATTTTCTACTAAAAAATATTTAGTTTTTTATACATATATATTTATTTTGTTATGTATTTATTTTACTACACTTACGTATTTATTTACTTGAAAGCGAAAGCTGACTAGTCCCTAAAGTGGAAGTCTACTGATTGATCATCATCCTTGGCATCTTCCTCCACCTCACCTCTGTTTAAGTCAACTTTGTTACCCAATTTTAATTTTGAATTTTGACAAGAATTAGAGCTGGACTTTAAGCCTAATTTGGAGTAAGTAGGGGCCCAATTTGAAATAGAAAGGGACTAGAAAATAGGGCCTAAAATCTAAATGAGTCACAACCAAACACCCAATACTCAATCAGTCATCTGGTTCTATCTGACTGTGCGAGTCCCTATTCACAATTGGATGTCTGGTACTGCCCGACTATGCAAATGACTGCTCGCTATCAAACATCTAGTTCTCAATTAGTCTTCCAGTTCAATCTTGATCAACAGAAACGGAAATGAACTTTTTCTTGAAATCCATCAAAATTAATCTGTTTTTTCAACAAGGAAGTATAATCTCAGAGAATATCAATCTAAAATTCAAATATGAGATTTATGGTAAGAGTATATTCATCAAATCTCAAATTTCATTAAGAATCCAATCAAATCTTGCAAGATCCTTTTGGCCACTTAAATGGAAATAAATCCCTATCCAATGCATCAAGAATCAACATAATTTTCAATCAAGGAAGATATAATCTCGGAACATATCAGTGAGGAATTCAAGTATGATGTTTATGGCAATGATTTATCCATCAAATCTCCAAATCAATCAATTTCCAAAATTAGAAATCCTCTCAACTCTACATAAAGAGGGTTAGGGCACACGAATTAGAGACAATTTTTTCTACTAGATTCTTGGAGAGACTTTGCACAAATCTAAATAACAATTCATAGATGATTCCTGGGCAACTTTTGCATAAATTGAAGAAGAAATTCTAAGGATGATCTTGTCATCTAGGAGGAGAGCAAGAAGACATCAACAAGTAATCGAAAAGATGTAAGATTTCATCCCTTTCTTTGTCTTTTCTTTTATCATCCCTGCTCCTCTTTGTCTCCTACGAGGTCTTTGTTTCCTAACTTTTTTTTGCTACTATTGTCCCCTCTATCTCAAGGCTTGTAGACACCCGCACTTCATTCTTTGTTAATTATCGCACATTCTTAGAAGCCTGAGTTTGGATGGCCAAACCTGAAAGAATCGAGCATTCGAACCCCATCACAAGCCTCTCTTTTGTTCGTCTAGACCATGGCCATCTGTAGCTTCGCACTGGCAAATCTCCACCAACACCATGGCCTCTCATGGCTCTTCATATGACAGCAGATCTCCATCAACATTGTGGCCACCTGTGACCCTCTGTATGATGGTGGATCTCCACTAATACCACTACCATCCGTGGCCCTCCATATGATGGTGGATCTCGATCAACACCATGGCCATCTGCAGCTTCACATTGGCAAATCTCCACCAACACTGCAGCCACTAGTGACCCTTTGTATGATGAATCTCCACCAATATCATGGTCATTCACAACCTTCCATATGATGACTGATCTCTGCCCACACCATGGCTACCTATGGCCCTTTGTACAATGGTGAACTTCCATTAACATCGTGACCACCCACGGTCTAGAATGCTGGAAAATCTCCATTAACATTGTAACCATCCACGATCTCATTCATGGCATCATATTGAACAAGAATCAATGATGAGAACATCTTGGATTGATAACAAGGAAGAGAGCGATAACAAGAACAAAATAGGAGAAAGAAAGTAATAATAAAACATCTTAATGAAATAATTTAGGACCAGCTTGCAGTTTTGCTTGACAACTAATTCGACTTAGGGCCATCCTACGGTCTTGCTAAAAATCAAAATGCTTTAGGGCCAGCCTATGATCTCGCCCAACAACCAATCCGACTTAAGACTAGCCTGTGATCTCATTCAAAAGTCAAAATAGTTTACGGCCAGCCCATGGTCTCATCTGACAACTAATCCAACTAAGGGCCCGTTTGTGATCTCGTTCAAAAGTCAAATGGTTTAGGACTAGCCTATGGTCTCTTTCAACCACAAATTCAACTATGGCTAGCCTGTGGTCTTGTTAGAAAGTCAAAATAATTTAGAGCTAGCATATGGTCTTGTTTGAAAGTCAAAATAATTTAACTAGCCTATGATCTCCCCTGACAACCAATTCAATTGAGGGCTAACTTGTAGTCTTGCCCGACAATAATCCAACTTAGGGCTAGCCAGCGATCTCGTATATAAGTTAAACGATTTAGGGTCAGTTTGTGATCTCGTCCGATAACCAATCTTACTTAGGGCTAGTCTAAGATCTCACCATTGAGTTAATATCAACTTATAGCCAGCTTGTGGTCCCACCTAACAATGTCATGATAACTTGAGAGCTCTAACCAAATCAATTAAATTGAAGTGACTCAATCACATTGAAATGAACAAAATTAAATTGACTCAGATAGATCCTAAACAGATTAAACTAATCTAATGGGCTAAAATGCAAATTGAACTAAACTTAAAATCTAAATTGACCGAGTCCAAACCAAACTCAAACTCAAACCAAATTAGTCCAAAAGGAACTAAACAAGGTCAAATTGAGTCCCACTGGGTGTGCTATACCTTTAACAACATTGCAAAGCTACGAATAATAGGTAATGTTACCATCCTAACTCAAACTAGAGCTAGTTCAAATAGGAAGTAAGCTAGGTCAAAATGAGTCCTACTGTGGGTGTGACTAAAGCCATTGGTAAAACTTCAGATCTAATTGACAACAAGTAGAGATGGATCATTAATTGACATGAACCAAAACTACTGATCATCCTTTCAAACCAAGTAGAACAAAAGACAGACTTGAACTTACTTAGTCACTCAGCCAAGGCACCTTGTTTTAGTGCCTCATCTCAAAGATTAACATTGATGTCCTAAGGGATATAAAATACCTCAAAATCAATGAAGTTATCGCTTATGCCTCATTGACTATAGAAACACTTCAAACAAACAAAGTTATCGTCTATGTTTCATTGGCCGTGAAAAAACTTCATAATCAATAAAATTATCACTCATATCTCATTGGTTATAGAAATACTTCAAATTGATGAAGTTATTATTTATGCCTTATTGGTTATAAAAACACTTCAAAATTAATGAAGTTATTACTTATACCTTATTGGCTATAGAAACACTTCGAACCAATGAAATTATTACCTATGCCTTATTGGCCATAGAAACACTTCAAAATAAATGAAGTTATCACTTATGTCTCATTGGCTATAGAAATACTTCAAACCAATAAAGTTATCATCTATGCCTATTTAGCCATGAAAACACTACAAAATAATAAAATTATTGCTTATACCTCGTTGGCTATAGAAATACTTTAAATTCATAAAGTTATCGCTTATGCCTCATAGAAATACTTCAAAATCAATAAGGTTATTACTTATGCCTCATTGGCTATAGAAACACTTCGAACCAACGAAATTATTACCTATTCCTTATTGGCTATGAAAAATACTTCAAAATAAATAAAGTTATTACTTATGCTTCATTGGCTATAGAAACATTTCAAACCAACAAAATTACCACCTATACCTCATTGGCCATAGAAACACTTCAAATTTATGGAAGTTATCACTTATGCATCATTAGCTATAGAAACACTTTAAAATTAATGAAGTTATCACTTATAACTCATTAACTATAGAAATACTTTGAACTAATAAAGTTATCGCTTATGCCTCATTAGTCATGGAAACACTTCAAATTCATGAGGTTATCATTTATGCCTCATTGGTTATAAAAATGCTTTAAAATTAATGAAGTTATCTCTTATGCCTCATTGGTTATAGAAACACTTCAAACCAATGAAGTTATCACCTATGCCTGAGCCATGGAAATACTTCAAATTCATGAAGTTATTATTTATGCCTCATTGTCTATAGAAACACTTCAAAATCAATGAAGTTATCTCTTATGCCTCATTGGCCATGAAAATACTTTAAAATCAATGAAGTTATTGTTTGGTTATAAAAATACTTTAAATTCAAGCAGTATTGCTTATGCTTCATTGGCTATAGAAATACTTCAAACCAATGAAGTTATTGCCTATATCATCTTAGCCATGAAAATACTTAAAAGTCAAAGAAGTTATCGCCTATGTCTCATTAGCCATAGAAATACTTCAAAATTAATGAAGTTATTACTTATGTCTCATTAGTAATAGAAATACTTCAAATTCATGAATTTATTACCTATAACTCATTGGCCATGAAAACACTTCGAATTAATGGAGGTATCACTTATGCCTCATTAACCATAGAATCACTTTAAAATCAATGAAATTATTGCTTATGCCTCATTGGCTATAGAAACACTTTAAAATCATGAAGTTATCACCTATGTCTCATTAGCCAGGGAAACACTTCAAATTCATGAAGTTGTCATCTATGCCTCATTGGCCATGAAGATACTTCAAATTCATGAAATTATTGTTTATGCCTTTATTGGCCATGGAAACACTTCAAAATTAATATTGTTATCACTTATGCTAGTAATGGAAACATTTGAAAAACTCGACGTTATCACCAATGCCTTACTGGCTAACGAAAATACTTCAATTTAGGATGCTATCACCAAAGCTCAAGGCTATTAGAACCATTGTTGGATAGTCTCGACAAGTTATCAGCAATGCCATCCAATAGAGTTATCGCCAACACTCAAATTTATTGGAAACACTTCAAACTTTTCTCATTGCCTTTCATGTTCGGTCAGACAACACCAGTAATATCTGCCGAAGACTAAGCCATGACCTATCCAGGTCAAGACACCACGTGGTACAATACACGAGAGTAGGGTAGCAGTATATATCAAAGCTTATTTCTCACACCTTCCCTTTTTCCTTATTTATTTATCATTGTCATATCTCCCTATAATGCCATAATGAAAGTCATTGTAAGGTGAAGGTATACTCTTACTTAAGCCATGTATCATTTCTTGAAATCAATCGAATGATACTTTCTTTTTTTTTTATGTCTCTATTTCATTAGTTATATTTCTTGCTTTTAAGAGGTTTCTAACAATTGTCAAGGTAATTAATAATAGGGGCTTATTCTTGTTGAAAGTCAATATTCTCACAATATTTGATAGCGTATTTCAAATAAAATATACTTTGACTTGTGCATTGAGATCGCTCTTCGAGGTCTCCATTAATCCCAATCCGTCGAAATCAATCCCACAAATTCTAGCATGTCGAGTGAGATGTGACTTCTCCTCTGAGTATAGAAATTTAGCTAATATAGACACATATCCAAAAATGATAGCTGATAATTGATTTTTCATTATGAGAAAAGGAAATTGTTATCATCAAGTGGGCTTCCTACCTAATTTGCATTATCATCCTTGGTGCAAGATCTCTGATAAACTTTATCAATCAGTAATTACTGTTGGGATAACTGGAGTCTATATAAGCATGGATCAACTCATTATCTCCTACTTAGAGGGCAAAGACCTCCTCCTGTCCAGGGGCTAAGACCTTCGGTCTAGGGGTTAATGACTAAGTCCACCCAGGAGGCAAAGGCAAATAGTTAGCTTTTGACTACTTATAACTTGCTTTACTATTGATCCAATTGTTGCTCCACTTATCAAGTACGGATTAACCCCTTACTGCCCACCCAATGGGCAAAGATCGAATCCATCCAAGAGGCAAAATACCAAGTCTACAAAGGAAGCAAGTACCAAATCCACCTAGGGGGTAAAGGTTGAGTTCGCCCAAGTAGTGAAGGCCAAATTTCATTATGACGGACCTCGATAATAAAATAGAGGACCCATGGGCACATACCCTGGTATCAATCTTTTAAACACTAAGCACTAGGCAAAAGTTAGTTTTGAACGCCTATATTTGAGTCAATCTTAATCGCAAATCAAATTTAAAAAAAATTTAGTCAAAATATCAAATTGAATGTCATTGGACTGTGATCCAAATGTAGGCCTCAATTGGACCAAAATCATGATCAAATTTGACCGAAAATTGAATTCAAATTGGATCTGAAATGTTAAAAATTTTCAGATTAAACTAAAGAAAGCCAATTAGGCTAGATATTTGGACCAAAATTAGGTCCAAAATTCATCAAATATATGGGCTAGAATAAAAATTATAAGATTTTTGTAAATAGGTCCCTGAACTAAATATATTTTATAAATAGGTCTCTCGAAGTCCCGAAGAAAAAAGTTATGCAAAAATATCTTTCAAAGTTTTGAAATCTCAAATTGATCCCCACAAAATATAAAATTTTATATTGATAAATAAATTCCTAAAATTCTAGACTTTCGTAAATAAACCCCTGAAATTTTTGAAATTTACAAATATACCCTTCAATAATTTTTATTTACAAATAAGTTTAAATTTTATTCAAAGAGGACCCTTAGAGTTTCAAAATTTTACAGATATGTCATTTTGCAGAAAGCCCTCCAGAATTTTATAAAATCATATTTTGGTCCAATTATTCTAACAAATTTGTTGATAAACCCTAAAAATTTTTATTTGCAAATAAGTCCAATTTTTTTAAAAAAAGACCTTAAAAATTTTAAAACTTTTACAAGTATGTGTTTTTTGCAAAAGACTCTTGAAACTTATGAAATTATATTTTGGTCTAAATTTTTCAAAAAATTTGCAAATAACCCCTGAAAATTTAACATCGAGAAATAATATATATTTCGAATATTATTATCAAAGAAATAAGTCCCAATTAATGTAGTGCATGCCATCATAAAGAAGGAAATACAATCTATCACAAACAACAATATTCCAAAACAAGCTAATCACAAGATTTTGAAAATTCAATTGATTACAATCTCATTACAAATTGGGATTTAACATTATTCCAAATCGGGCAAATCAAGGATTTGATTTCAATCCTTTTCAAAGCCTATAAAAAGGTTTCAAAACCTACATGAAGATGAGAGAACCACATAGACAATAAAAAAAGGTGGAGAAGGAAATAGAGAATAGGAGATTAGACCATACTACTGCTTTCCTTCATTCTTCTCTCTAGTTTTCCTTGTAGGGACTAGACTGCTACTTTTCCCATCTCCTCACATGTGCATGGTTACTCGCCTCCATCACTCTCGCACTATCAATTACATAGAACTTCATTTGCACTTGAACTCCATCAAAGCTGCCACCTCGTGCATGCTTGCTTTGGTTGTGCTTATTGCCCTAGCCCATGCGAATATCAACTCTTCTTTAATAGCCATCCTTGAGCCTTACCAGAGCCCTACCCGAACCCTACCCTACCCTCTACTTAGCCTCCCAACTTGCTTTGCCTACCTTTGATTCACACACTCCCAAGGCTACTGCCTTGTCCCTTGTGAGATCGCCCTCCACTGT
This sequence comes from Trichopus zeylanicus subsp. travancoricus, assembly GCA_005019695.1. NCBI lineage: Eukaryota > Viridiplantae > Streptophyta > Magnoliopsida > Dioscoreales > Dioscoreaceae > Trichopus > Trichopus zeylanicus. The sequence continues at coordinate 25,152 of RXID01015677.1, read as the reverse complement.
CGTGAGATCCAACTAGTCCACTTGCTGTCAAAGAAATAGAGCGCTAGAACCAGCCATGCTCGATTGGATCCAGCCAAGGGAGGAAGAATATGGGGGCCCAAGCCCTCATCCTTGCTATTCGCCATTGCTAGGGCCAAATCCAACCAAGATCTAGCTAGATTTGGCCATGAGATAGGGGGTAGAGCTGCCCCCCACCTTATCACCAAGAAACCGACATCCTTGACCCAACAAAGTTCAAGAATAAAGGGGAAAGTAGGGCACGAGAGAGAAGAAGTAGGAGGAAAGAAATAAAATAAATAAATAAAAGTTGCTGAAAAAATTCGACCAACAACATCCTACCTTGAGCTTTTTTTTGTGTCAGAGCTACAGTGGCCACCCGCAGTCCTCTAGCATGTCGATGAACACCACCAATATCGTGACCACTTGCGGTCCCTCGAAGATGGTGAACCTTTGATACTACTAAGGCCACCTACAGCCACTTGAAGATGACAAATCCTCATCACAACAAGCCAGCCTTTGGGTTTGCACTCAACCAGCCTTCAGGCTTTAATCCAACCAGCCTTCAAGCTCGCTCACACTCAGCTAACCATTAGGCTCACATCCAGCTAGTCTTTTGGCTCACATCTAAGCTAGAATTTGGGCTCACACTCAGCCAGCCCTCGACCTCCCATCCGACTAGCTTTCGAGCTAGCACTCAGTCAACCTTTGGGCTCGCACTCAACCAGCCTTTAGACTCACACTTAATCAGCCTTCGAGCTGGCATCCAATTAGCCTTCGGGTATGCACTCAACCAACCTTCAGGCTTACATCTAAGCTAGCCTTAGGGCGCGCATCTAAGCCAACCTTTGGGCTTACACTCAGCCAACCTTCGGGCTCATGTCTAAGCCAACCTTTGGGCTTACACTTAGCCAATTTTCGGACTCACGCCTTAGCCAGCCTTCAGGCTCACATCAAAGTAAACCTTTAGGCTCACACTCAACTAGCTCTTGGGCTCGCACTTAGCCATTTTTTGGGTTCACACCTTAGCCAGCATTCGAGCTTGCACCCAACTAGTTTTTAGGCTTGCACTCAACCAGTCTTTAGGTCGCATCTAGGCCAATCTTTGGACTCACACCCAATTAGCCCTCGGGCTTATACTTCTATGCCAACATTTGAGCTTGTGAACTAAGCCAGCCCTTATGTATATATATTTAAGGCTAGGCCATGGGTCTACCTAAAATTATCATAAACAACTAAGGAACCTCAAATCAAACTGCTTAATATAAAGTAACATAATCACATTGAAATTAAACTCAACCAAAACAAATGGACAAATGCCAAGTTGACTCAAAAGGACCTAAATTGATCAAACAAATAGAATAAAACTGAAATCGAGCTGGACTCCAAAAATCTAAATTGCGTTAACCTACACCAAATAAACTTAGACTTAACCCTAATTAGACCCAAGATGTGTTAATCTAAAATCAGGTTGAGTTCAAATCAAATCCAATCTAGATTAAAATAAGCTCAAATTAAATCTTGATTGGGTTAAGTCAAGTCTAAACTAGAAAGACAAACTCAAAGTTAAACCAAAACCAAGATAGGTTGAGCCTAAACTTAAATCAAGTTGAACCAAATTGACTTGAACTTGACCCGAAGTCCATCAAGATGCAAACCAAAACTTGATAAGGGTCCAACACAAGGTTTAACTCAACCTAAACCAAATAAAATCTAACTTGAACCAAAATATAATCCTAAACATTGAACTAAATTGAGTTAGATTCGAATCCAAATTAGTGCTGCTTCAACTAGAGTCAACAATTAGATCTGACAAATGTTCTTCTGAGGATCGATACAAAGCTTGGAGGATTAAATTTATTATTAAATATTCAGTGATTTTAATTCTCACATGGTTCACTAGGTCATGTTATAAAATGTCAATGTGAATCCGATCACTAAAGATTCTAGAAATAAGAAGATCGGAACATATCGCTATCTTCCAAGAAAGAATTAGTGAATTGCAATTCAATCAAGCTTTAACTATCAAGCTGATCAATTTTAGACTCAAATCAAAATTGAGTATTGAACTAATTCTAAACCAAATTTGAACCTGACGATGACAACTACTACAGCTACTATGACTACAAATACTACTACTGTTACAACTGCTACTGCTACTAATACTACTAAGGCTGCTACTACTACTGCTACTACCACTACTATTACTACAACAATTCGCACAACTTCTACTACAACTACAACAACTACCACTACTCCTACTATTGCTACTTCTGCTACTGCTACTTCTATGACTACCACAACAACTACTATTGCTAGAATTTCTATGATTACTATTACTCCAACCTCTGCTACTACTACAACTAATAATACTAACACTTTTACAATTACTACTACAACGCCTACTACTACTACTACTACAATTACTGCTACTACTACAATTGTTGCTACTACTAATACTACGACAACTACTGCTACTATTGCTATTGCTACTACCACTTCTCCTATTTCTACTACTTTTGCTCCTGTTGCTACTACTACTACTACTACTACTGCTCTTTCTACTACCACTACTACTGCTACTGGTACTACTATAACTTCTACTACTACTATACTAATACTACTATTACTGTTGTTACTACTTATACTGCTACTATTGCACTACTACAACTTCTACTACTACTACACTACTACTACTATTGTAGTTGCTGCTACAACAACTACTACTACAACAATTGCCACTGCAACTGCTACTACTACTGTACTACATCTATGACTACTATGGCCACTAAAACCGTTGCGAGTACAACTATTACTACTACTACAGCTGTTACTACTACTCTTACTAGTATTACTTTTGACACTACTGCTACTGCAACTCTGACTAATGCTACTGTTGCTACTAATACTATTGCTACTACTAGTATTACTACTATTACTACTACTACTACTACTACTAGTACTACTACGACTACTACTTCTATTACTATTCCTACTACTTACAACTATTATTGCTGCTACTACTACAACGATTGCTACTATTTCTACTTTCGCTACTACGGACTACTACTGCTACTGCTACACCACAAGCACGACTACTACAAATTCTACTACTATTACCACTACAACAACAACAACTACTACCACTACTGCTACAATTGCCATGACTTCTACAACCACTACAACTACTATCACTACTATTATTACTGTCGCTGCTTGTACTGCTATTACTGCTAAGCTACAACAATTACTACTATTACTACTACTGCTACTATTACTACTACTACTACTTCTGCTACTACTACTACAACAACAGCAACAACAACTACTGCTACTACTAGTTTACCTATTACTACTTCTACTCGTATTGCTGCTGCTGCTACTACTGCTACAACTGCTACTACTACTACTACTGTTGCTGCTGCTGCTGCTACTACTATGGCTACTGCTACTACTATTGCAACTACTGCTCCTACAGCTACTACTACATCTAATCCAACTATGACTACTACTACTAATATTACTACTATCGCTGCTGTTTCTACTACTGCTGCTATTGCTACTGCTGCTACTTCTTCTTTTCCGACTACTATTACTTTTACTACTAGTAATGCTACTACTACTAGTATTATTATAACTACGACTGCTATTGCTACAACGATTACAACTATTGCTACTACTACTACTACCACTACTATGATAGCTACTACTGTTAGTACTACTATTACAATTATTACTACTACTACTACTACTACCACAACTACTACTGCTACTATTACTATTGATCCTATTGCTACAACAGCAACAACTATTGCTGTTGCTGCTACTACTACTGCAACTACTCCCACTATTGCAACTACTACTGGTACTACAACTACTACTAGTTCTGCTGCTATGGCAACTACTACTTCTACTACTTCTACAATAACTACAACTACAACTATAACAACTACTGCTACTACTATGACATTAATACTTCTGTGGCTGTTGCTGCTAATACTAGTGCTACTACAACTACAGTTGCTGTGACAACTACTACTGCTACTACTACTATTGCCGCTGCTACTCTCTCAACCACTACTACTGCTGCTGCTCTTGCAACTACTACTACTACTACAACGACCACTACTATTACTGCAATGAGCATTACTACTGCTATTGCGACAACAACAATAACTTCTTTCGCTACTACTACTCGTAGTACGGCTATTGCGGCTAGTACTACAACAACAGCTACTGCTACTGCTACTACTGCAACTAATATTACTGCTGCTACTACTACTACCACTAATATTACTACCTCTACTGCTAGTACTACTACTATTACGACTACTATTACTATTACTACTACGCCGACGTCTACGCTGCTCCTACTACGACTACGACAAACAAACAAACAACAACAACTAGCTACGACTACTACGTACACGACACCACGACGACTACACGACTACCACTACTACTTACTATCCTACTACCACTACTACTATTACTACACTATTACTACACCAACTACTACTACTTACTTTACTACTATAGCTAACAAACTACTAATACGAACACTACTACTACAACTCCTGATACTAATTTGATTACTACTACCACCACTACTGCTACTACTACTACTACTGCAACAACTGCTAATACTACTACTACTACTACTACAACTACTACTACAACTATTACTTTTACTAATGCCACTACTACTGCTACTACTACTACTACTGCTGCTGCTGCTACCATTGCTACTACTACTACTTCTACTACTACAACTACTACTCCTACTACTACTATACCTACTACTACCACAACTACTACTTCTATTACTACAGCTACTACTAGTACTACTACTACTACCACTACTACTACTACGGCTACTACTATTGCTACTACTACTACAAAAGTTACTACTACTACTTCTTCTTCTTTATCTGCTACTACTACTATCACAGCTAGTACTGCTAATACTGCAACTACTGTTATCGCTACTACTACAGCTAATACTTTCGCTACTGCTACTACTACTACTATAGCTGCTACTTAGGCTACATCTACTACTTCTGCTACTACTACTACTACAACTACTATTGCAACTACTACTACTACTACTACAAAATTTACTACTAGAGCTACTACTACTGCGACTATAGCTAGTACTACCACCACTACTACTACTGCTACTATGACTACTACTACTACTACAGCTGCTGCAACTACTACTACTAATACTACTATAATTTCTACTAATGCTACTACTGCTGCTGCTATAATTACTGCTACTACTTATCCTACTACTACTGCTACTAATTATATGACGACGACAACTACTACAGCTACTATGACTACAAATACTACTACTGCTATAACTGCTACTGCTATTAATACTACTAAGGCTGCTACTACTACTGCTACTACTACTACTATTACTACAACAATTCGCACAACTTCTACTACTACTACTACTACGACTACCACTACTCCTACTACTGCTACTTCTGCTACTGCTACTTCTATGACTACCACAACAACAACTACTGCTAGAATTTCTATGATTACTATTGCTCCAACCTCTGCTACTACTACTACAACTAATAATACTAACACTTTTACAATTACTACTACTACGCCTACTACTACTATTACTTCAATTGTTACTACTACTAATACTACTACAACTACTGCTACTATTGCTATTGCTACTACCACTTCTCCTATTTCTTCTACTTTTGCTCCTGCTGCTCCTACTACTACTACTATTTCTCTTTCTACTACCACTACTTCTGCTACTAGTACTACTACAACTTCTACTACTACTATACTAATACTACTATTACTGTTGCCGCTACTTATACTGCTACTATTGCACTACTACAACTTCTACTACTACTACACTACTACTACTATTGTAGTTGCTGCTACAACTACTACCACTACAACAATTGTCGCTACAACTGCTACTACTACTGTACTACATCTACTACTACTACGGCCACTAAAATTATTGCGAGTACAACTATTACTACGACTACTGCTACTACTACTACTACCACTACAACTACTACTCTTACTAGTATTACTTTTGATACTACTGCTGCTGCAACTCCGACTAATGCTACTGTTGCTACTAATGCTATTGCTACTATTAGTATTACTACTACTACTACTACTACTAATACTACTACTACTACTACTACTTCTACTACTTACAACTACTATTTCTGCTAGTACTACTATGATTGCTACTATTTCTACTTTCGCTACTATGGACTACTATGGCTACTGCCACACCATAAGCACGACTACTACAAATTCTACTACTATTGCCACTATAACAACAACAACTACTATCACTACTGCTACAATTGCCATGACTTCTACAACCACTACAACTACTATCACTACTATTATTACTGCCGCTGCTAGTACTGCTACTACTACTACTGTTAATGCTACAACAATTACTACTATTACTACTACTGCTACTATTACTACTACTACTACTTCTCCTACTTCTACTACTACATCTACTACTATTAGTACCACTACTACTGCTACTACTACTAATAGGAGTACTGCTACTACTACAACTACAACAACTTCTGCTATTACTAGTACTGCTACTACAACTTCTACTAGTTCTCCTACGTCTACTACTATCGCTACTACTACTGTAGCTACTAGTACTACTACTAATGCCCAAACTGGGAAAACTACTAATACTACTACCACTACTACTACTGCTATCGCTACTACTTCTGGTACTAATTCTGCTATGGCTACTACTACTACTACTATAGCTAGTACTTTTGCTATTGCTACTACCACAGCTATTACTGCAACTACTACTATTGCTATTACTACCAAAGCTACTACTAGAGCTACTACTACTGTGACTATAGCTAATACTACCACTACTACTACTGCTGCTACTACGACTACTACTACTACTACAGTTGCTGTGACTACTACTACTACTAATCCTACTGCAATTACTACTAATACTGCTATAATTTCTATGACTGCTATGACTAATGTTGCTACTATTACGACTACTAATTATCCTACTACTACTGCTACTAATTTTACGACTACAATAACTGCTACATCTACTATCACTACAAATACTACTACTGCTATAACTACTACTGCTACTAATAGTACTAAGGCTGCTACTACTATTGCTACTACAACTGCTACTACTTCTACTACTACTACTATTTGCACAACTTCTGTTACTACTACTACAACTACCACTACTGCTAATACTGCTACTTCTGCTACTGCTACTTCTATGACCACGACAACTACTACTACTAATAGAATTGCTATGACTACTATTACTCCAACCCCTACTACTACTACTACTACTACTACTAATATTACTACCACTTTTACAATTACTACTACTACTCCCACTACTACTATATTACAACTACTACTCCTACCACTTTTACTTCTACTCCTAGTACTCCTCCAACTACAACTACACTACTACTACAAAAATAGCTACTGCTTCCACAACTGTTACTACTACTACTGCTACTACAAAAATAACAACAACCACTACCATCACTACTTCTCCTGCTACTACTACTACTGCTGCTGCTCTTACCACTAATACTACTGCTACCACTACTACTGCTACTACAGCTACAACTAATATGACTTATACTACTACTACTCCTAGTACTACAACCACTACTCCTACCACTGATACTCCTACTACTACTGCTACTAATGTGACTACTACTACCATTACTACTACAACAACAACAACAACTGCTAGCACTATTACTGCTACTACTACAACTACAACTATTGCTACTACTACTAATATTCCTACTACTACTACTACTACTTCTATAACTACTACTACTATTATGGCTACTACTACTACTATTATTGCTATTGCTGCTACGACTATTACTATTACTACTCCTACAACCCCTGCTACTACTACTATTACTACCATTACTCCTCCTACTACTAATACTACTATTACTCCTACACCTACTACTATTTCTACTACGACTTCTACTAATACTACTACTACTATAACTACTACTACAACTGTTGCTGCAACTACTACTATAGCTACTCCTACTACTGTTCCTACTACGACTCCTACTCCTACACCTACTCCTACTACTACTACTACTATTCCTGCTCCTACCCCAACTACTGCTACTACTACTACAATAACTACTACTACAACAACTACTACCACTCCTACTCGAACTCCCATTGCTACTACTACTCCTACTACTACTACTATTGCTACCCTAACAACTACTACTCGAACTATTGCTACTACTACTACAACTACTACTACTCCTACTACTACTACTAGTACTCCTACTCCAACTACTGCTACTGCTACTACTACTAGTACATCTGCTACTAGTACTTCTGCTACTAGTACTTCTACTACTACTATTACTATTAGTACTACTACTAATACTACTATTCCTTCTAATACTACTATTACTGCTACTACTTTTACTACTACTACTACTAGTACTAGTACTACTACTACAACTATGACTCCTGCAACTATTGCTACTGCTTCTACTACTACAACAACTACTACTACTCCAGCTGCTACTGCTGTTGTTGCTACGGCTACTACTACTACTAGTAGTCCAAAGAATCCTAATATTACTGCTACTACTACTACTATTGCTACTAATACTATTCTCACCACTACTACTGCTCGTATTACTACTACAAGTCCTAACACTCCTATGACTACTACTATTGCTATTGCTATTACCACTACTACTACTGCTATTGCCACTACCACTGCTGCTATTACTACTACTGCTACTACTACTCCTACTACGACTAAAACTAATATTACTACTAGTCCTACTGCAACTACTATTGCAACTATAGCTCCTACTTCTACCGCTATGACTCCTACTACTACAGTTGTTGCTACTACTACTATTACTATCGCTAGTACCAGTACTACTACTACTACTACTACTACTATTACAACAGCTGCTACTACTACTCCTATTATCACTACTACTACTGCTACTGCTGCTAGTACTATTAATGCTACTACGACTACTTTTACTTCTTCTTCTACTACTACTACTACTATCACTACTGCTACAACTAGGACCACTACTATCACTACTACTACTATGACTACACTATTGCTACTACAACTACTATGGCTATTGCTACTTCTCCAACTATAACTACTACTACATCAACTACTCCTACTAATACAAACTGCTCCTACTAATAATTCTACAACTACTACTGCTACTACTTCCACTATTACTCCTACTCGTACAATGACTACTACTACTACTAGTACTACTACTTCTACTGCTACTACTACTCCTACTACTAGTACTTCTACTTTTCCTACTCCAACCACGACTACTACTCCAACAATTACTACCACTACTCCTAGTGCAACGACCACTACTTCTACTACTACTACTACTACTATGACTACTACTAATACTACTACTACTCTACTACTACATCTACTACTACCCCTGTTAGTACTACTGCTATGACAACTACTACCATAACTACTACAACAATAACAACAACGACGACTACTACTACAAACACTACTAGTACAACAACTTCTACTGTAACTACTACTACAACAACAACTACTGCTGCTGCTGCTACTACAATAGTTACTGCTACTGCTGCTACAATTGCTATTACGGCCACTATAGCTTCTAATTCTACTACTACTACTACATGTGCTACTGCTACTACTGCTATAACAACTACTACTACAACAACTACTACAACTACTACTACTATGACTACTACTACTACTCCTACAACTATTACTTCGTGAACTACTACAACTACTGCCACTATTGCTACATCTACTACTACTACTACTACTACTACTACTACTACTACTACTACTACTACTACTACTTTTACTGATACAATCCCTACTATTGCTACTACCACTACTACTACAACAATAACAACAACAACAACAACAATAACTACTACTACTACTGCTGCTGCTTTAATGCTACAACTACTACCTCTACTACTACTCCAGCTACTACGACTAATACTACAACAACTACCGCTGCTACTACTTCTACTACTGCTAGTACCGCTAGTACTGCTGCTTCTGCTACTACTTCTGTTACTACTGTTGCTGCTTCTACTAATACTACTATTGCTACTACTGCCACTATATTACTACTATTACTATGACTACTACAACTACTGCCAATGCTCCAACTACTATTGCTATTACTTCTACTACACTACTACTACTACCACAACAACAACAACAACAACAACAACTACTACTACTACTACTATTACTACTACTACTCTTACTTCTCGTAGTACTTCTACTACTATTACTACCACTACTATAGCTAGTACGATCGCTACTGCTACTGCTACTGCTACTACTACTACTACTTCTGCTACTGTTGCTACTACTGCTGCAACTACTGCTGCTATGATTTCTGCTATTGCTACTTCTGTTGCTACTACTACTACTACTACAACTATTACTACTAGTATGATTACCACTACTACTGCTACCGATACTACTACTAATACTACTACTTGCACAACAACTACAACCACAACTAGTACAACTACTTCACTACTACTCCTACTTCTCCTACTACTACTACTACTCCTACTCCTACTCCTACTACTACTACTACTACTAATGCTACTACTACTACTACTACAGCTACTACTACAACTATTGCTACTACGGCTACTACTGCTACTATTGCTACCACTACTACTATGGCTGCTACTGCTATACTATTACTACTATTACTACTACTTCTATCACTACTACTACTACTACTACTACTACGACCTCTCCCACTTCTACTATTTGCACTTCTATTACTCTTACAGTTATTATTTATACTACTACTGCTGCTAGTACAATAACCTCTACTGTTACTACTATAACTACTACTACTACCTCTACTACTACTATTGCTACACCCGACTAGTGCTACTGCTACTATTACTATAACAACTACTATTACTACAACTACTGTAACTACTACTACTACTACTACAACTACTGCATCTACTAGTACTACGACTACTACTACTATTACTACTACTAGTACTCATTCTACTACTCCTACTACTACTATTACTTCACCAATTACTACAGCTATTGCTACTACTACTACATCTACTACTACTACTACTACTACTACTACTACATTACTACTACTACTTCTACTACTGCTAATGCTACTGCTACTGCTATAACAATAACTACTACTACTATTAATACTACTACCAAAACTAGTACTACTAGTACTACTACTACTGCTACTCCTTCTACTACTATTACTGCTACAACTACTACTCCTACTACTATTAATTCTCCTAATGTTAATGTTACTACAATAACTACTACTACGACTACTACCACCGCTACTACTGCTACTACTACTACTGCTACTTCTACTATTATTGCTACTATGGCTACTATAACTACTATTGCTACCACTGCTACTTCTGCTACTATTGCTACTACCGCTACTACAATTACTACAACTACTATGACTACTACTACTATGACCTCTCCTACTACTACTACTTCTTCTACTATAGCTGCTGCTTTTGCTATGGCCACTAATACTCTACTACTACTACTACTTCTAATACTACTACTACAAAACCTACTGCTACTATGGCTACTAGTACTATAGCTACTACTGCTACTGCTACTCTAACAACAACAACAACTACTACAACTACTACTAGCATGACAGCTACTACTGCTACTACTGCTATAGCTACTACTACTATTTCCACTACTATACTACTACTACAGGTCCTATTGCTACTTCTCCTACTACTGCTACTAGTACTACTATTGCTACTACTACCACTACTACTACAACAACAACTACAACTCCAACAAGAACAAGAATTACCACTACTACTTCTGCTACTATTACAATTGCTACTACTTCTATGACTATTGCAACTACTATAACTACTACTACTGTAACTACTACTAGTGTAGCTAGTACTACAACTGTTACTGCAACTACTGTTACTATAGCCACTACTACTACTACCGCTGCTACTATTACTACTACTGCTGCTATGACTACTACTACTAGTACTTCTAGTATTGCTGCTACTGCCACTACTACTACTACTACTTCTCCTACTACAACCATCACCGCTACTACTACTGGTACTACTTCTATTACTACTACTTTTGCTACTGCTACTACTCTACTTCTCCTACTACTACTACTACTATTACTACTACTTTCACTATTACTACTATGGCTACTACTACTACAACTACCACTTCTATAACTTTGGATACTACTCTTTTACTCCTACTATTTTTATTACTATTGTTGCTACTACTGCTACTAGTACTACTGCGATTACTACTACTATTTTTGCTACTATTATTAGTCCTACGACTACCGCTACTACTGCTACTACTAATAATACTAGTATAATAAATTCTACTATAACTACTACTACTACCACCACTATGACTACTTCTACCACTGCTACTACCACTTTTGCTACTAATACTACTACTGCTACTGCTAAAACTATATCTGCTACTACTACTACTACTACTACTACCACTACTACTACTACCAGTACAACTACTAGTAGTAGTAGTAGTGGTAGTAGTACCAGTTGTAGCAGCAACAATAATAATAGTATTAGTAGCAGAAGTAGTAGCAACAGTAGTAGTAGTATTAGTAGTGGTAGTTGTAGTAGTAGTTGCAATAGCAGCAATAGTAGTAGTCAATATAGTAGTTGTAGCAGTTGTAGCAGTTGTAGTAGTTGTAATAGTAGTAGTAGTAGTATAAGTAGTAGTAGTAGGAGTAGTAGTAACAATAGCAGTAGTAGTACCAAGGGCAAAAGTAGTAGTAGTAGTAGCAGCAGTAGTAGCAGTAGTAGAAGTAGCAATAGTTGTTCTAGTAGTTGGGTAGTAGTAGCTATAGTAGTAGTAGCAAGAGCAGTAGTAGTGGTAGTAGAAGTAGCGGCAATAGCAATAGTAGTTGTAGTTGTGGTAGCTGTCATATTAGAAGTAGCTGTAGTAGTACTAGAAGGAGAATTTATTATAGTAGTAGTAGTAGTTGTAGTAGTAGTAGTAGTAGTAGTAGTAGTAGTAGTAGTAGTAGTTATTATTATTGTTGTTGTTATTATTGTAGTAGTGGTAATTATAATAGTTGTAGTAATAGTAGTAGTAGTAGTTCTAGTACTAATAGTTATAGTAGAAGTAGCTACAGTAGCAGTAGTACTAGTAGTACTAGTAATATAGTAGTAATAGTTGCAATAGTAGTTATAGCAGTAGTCGTAGAAGTAGTAGTAATAAGAGAAGCAGTAGTAGTTGTAGTAGTGGTAGTAGTAGTTTCTATCATAGTTGTAGTAGTAGGAGTGGTAGAAGTTGTAATAGGAGAGGTAGAAGTTGAAGCAATAGCTATAGTAGTAGCAAAAGTAGTAGTAGAAGTAGGGGTAGTTGTAGTGGTTGTTGTAGTAGAAGTAGCAGTCCAAGAAGTAGTTGTCATAGTTGGAAAAGTAGTAATAGTAGTACTAGAAATAGTAGTAGTAGTCGCATTAGTAGTGGTGGTGGTGGTGGTAGTAGTAGTAGTAGTAGTAGTAGTAGTAGTAGTAGTAGTAGTAGTGGTAGTAGTAGTAGTAGTAGTAGCAGTTGTACTAGTAGTAGTAGTAGTAGTGGAAGTAGTACAAGTAGTAGTAGTTGTAGGACGAGTAGTATTAGTAGTAGTAGTTGTAGCAGTTGTAGCAATAGTAGAAGTAGTAGCAAGAATAGTATTAGTAGCAGTAGTAGTAATAGTAGTTGTAGTAGAAGTAGTAGCTGCAGTAGTAGAAGAAGTAGTAGTAGTAGTAGTAGAAGTAGTAGCAGTAGTAGCAGAAGTAGTAGTAGCACTAGTAGAAGAAGTAGTAGTAGTAGAAGTAGTAGTTATATTTGTAGTGGTTGTAGCAACTGTAGTAGCAGCAGAAGTAGTAGCAGAAGTAGTTGTAGTAGCAAAAGTAGTAATAGCAACTGTAGTAGCCATCATATTCATAGTTCTAGTAGTAGTTATAGCAGTAGTAGCAGTAGTAGTAGTAGGAGAAGTAGGAGCAATTATAGCCGGAGTGGTAGTAGGAGAAGTACTAATAGTTGGTGCAATAGTAGTAATAGGAGTAGCAGTAGTAGCAGTAGTAGTAAAAGTAGTTCTAGTAGCCATAGTAGTAGGAGTATTAGTAGTAGCAGTAGTGGTTGCTATAGTAGTAGTATCACTAGTAATAGAAGCAGAAGCAGTAGGTGTAGTAGTAGGAGTAGTAGTAGTAGTAGTATTTCTAGTAGTAGTAGGTGTAGTTGTAGTAGCAGTAGTAGTAGTAGTTGTCAAAGTTGCAGAAATAGTACGAGTAGTAGCAATTGAGAAGGCGCAGTAGCAATAGTAGTAGGAGTAGTAGCTGCATTTGCCATAGTAAACGTTATAGTAGTAGTAATAGGAGTAGAACAAATAGTAGCAGTAGTAATAGTTGTAGGAGTATTTGCAGTAGCAGTAGTAGTAGTAGTAGAAGTAGTTGTAGTAGTAGCTGTAGTAGTAGGATGAGGAGCAGCAATAGTAGTATTAGTAGTTGTAGTGATACTAATAGTAGCCATAGCAGTAGTGGCAATAGTAGTAGTAGTGGTAGTTTTAGTATTTACACCAATAATAGTAGTTGTAGTAGTAGCAATAGTTGTAGAACTTTGAGAAGTAGTAGTAGTAGCGGCAGCAGCAGTAGCAATAATAGCAGTAGCAGAAGTAGCAGTAGTAGTAGTTATTGTAGTTGTAGCAGTAGTAAGGGTGGTAGTAGTTGAAATAGTTGTAGTAGTAGTAGTAGTAGCTATAGCAACAATAGCCATGAGGGCAAAAGTTGTAATAGTTATAGTAGTAATAGTAGTCATAGTAGTAGTAGTAGTAGCAATAGTAATCATGGTAGCAGTAACGATATTAGTAGTAGTAGCAATAGTAGAAATAGTAGTAGTAGTTTTAGTAGTTGGGGTGGTAGTAGTAGTTATCATAGGAGTGGTAGTAGTAGCTATCGTAGTAGCGGAGGTAATAGTGGTTGGAGAAGGAGTAGAAGTAGTAGTTGCAGTTTGAGTAGCAGTAATAGTAGTAGCAGTTGTAGTAAAAGTTGTAGTAGCAGTAGTAGCAGTAGCAGTAGTAGTAGGAGAAGTTGTCATAGTAGTAGCAAAAGTAGCATTAGTAGCAGCAACAATAGAAGTACCAGTAGTAGTAGTAGTACCAGCAGTAGCTACAGTAATAGTAGTAGTAGTACTTGGAGTAATAGTAGTAGTAGCAGCAGTCGTAGCAGTAATCCTAGTAGTAGTAGTAGTAACAGTAGTAGTAGTTGTTGTAATTATAGTAGCAGAAGTAGCAGCAGCAGTAGTAGTAGTCGTAGTAGTAGTTGTTATTGTAGAAGTAATAGTAGTAGAAGTAGCTGTAGTAGTAGCATTAGTAGAAGTAGTAGTAGCAGCTGCAGTAGCAGCAGAAGTATCAGTGATAGCCGTAGCACTAATAGCATTAGTAGCTGAAGTGGTAGTAGGAGTGCTATATGTAGTAGCGAAAGTAGTAGTAGTAGTAGAAGTAATGGTAGTAGTCATAGTAGTTGTTGTTATTGTTGTTGTTGTAGTAGTAGTAGAAATAGTAGCAGTAGGAGGAGTAGTTGTAGTAGTTCTAGTAGTAGTTGTAGTAGTTGTAGTAGTTGTTGTAGCAGCAATAGTAGTAGTAGTAGCAGCAGCAGTAGCAGTGGTAGTTGTAGTCGTAGTAGTTGTAGTAGAAGTAATAGTAGTAGAATAGTAGCAATAGTAGCATTAGTAGTAGTAGTAGTAGTAATAATGGTAGTAGTAGTAGAAGAAGTAGTAGTAGTAGCAGTAGTTCTAGTAGTAGTTGTAATAGTAGTAGTAGTGCTAGTAGTAGTAGTAGGAAAAGTAGTAGTAGTAGTAGTAGCAGTTGCATTAGTAGTAATAGTAGTAGTAGAGGGAGTCGTAGCAGTAGTAATTGTAGTAGCAACAGTAGTAGTGGTGGAAGTAGTTGTAGCAGTAGTCATTGTTGTTGTTGTTGTTGTAGTAGTAGTAGTAGTAGTAGAGGTAGTAGTAGTAGTAGTAGTAGTAGTAGCAGTAGTAGTTGTAGTAGTAGTAGCAGTAGTAGCTGGAGTAGTAGTAGTCATAGTAGTAGTAGGAGTAGTAGGAGGAGTAGCAGCAGCAGCAGCAGTAGTAGTAGCAGTAGTAGCAGTAATAGTAGCACCAGTAGTAGTAGTAGCAGCAGTAGTCGTAGTAGTCATAGTAGTAGTAGTTGTAGTAGAAGTAATAGTAGTAGAAGTTGTCATAGTTGTAGCATTAGTAGAAGTAGTTGTAGTAATAGTAGTAGTAGCATGAGTAGTAGTCAAAGCAAGAATAGGATTAGTAGTAGTAGAAGTAGTAGGAGTATTATAAGTAATAGAAGAAGTAGTAGTAGTGGTTGAAGTAGTGGTAGTAGTAGTACTAGTTGTTGTAGTTGTAGTTGTAGCAGTAGTAGCAATAATAGCAGTAGCAGTAGTAGTAGTGGTAGTAGTAGTAGTAGTGGGAGTTGTAGAAGTTGTAATTGTAGTAGTAGTAGTAGTAGTGGTGGCAGTAGTTGTGGTAGAAGTAGTAGAAGTAGTAGTAGTACTAGTAGCAGCAGTAGGTGTAGTAGTAGCAGTAGTAGTAATAGTAGCAGAGTAGTAGTAGCAGCAGCAACAACAACAGCAGTAGTAGTAGTAATAGTAGTAGCAGCAAGAGTAGTAGTAATAGTAGTAGAAGTAGTAGTAGATGGAGGAGTGGTAGTAGTAGGAGGTGGAGTGGTAGTAGTAGCAGTAGTAGCGATAGTATCATTAGCAATGGTAGTAATAGTTATAGTAGCAGTTATTGTAGCTGAAGTAGTAGTAGTAGTAGTAGTACTACTACTACTATTACTAGTAGTACTAGTAGTTGTAGTAGTTGTAGTTGTTTTAGTACTTCTAGTAGTACTAATACTGGTAGTAGAACTTGGAGTAGCTGTAGTAGCAGTAATATTAGCAGTTGTTGTAGCGGTAGTAGCAATTGTAGTAGGAGTTATACTTGTAGTCGTAATAGTAGAAGAAGAAGTAGTAATAGTAGCAGAGTAGTAGTAGTAGTAACAATAGAAGTACTACAGTAGCAGTAGTAGTATTAGTAGTTGCAAATGTAGTAGTAGTTGTAGTAGTAGTAGAAGCCGCAGTAGTTGTAGTAGTAGCAGCAACAACAGTAGTAGTAGCCATAATTATTATTGTAGTAGTAGAAGTTGTCGTAGTAGTAGTGATGATGTTGGTACCAATTGATGTTATAGCAATAGTAGCGATAGTGGTAGTTGTGGTAGCAGTGGCAGCAGTAGCAGCAGATGCAACAAAAGTAGTAATCATAGTAGTAGTAGTAGTAGTAGTAGTAGTAGTAGTACTAGCAGTGGTAGTGGTAGCAGAAGTAGTTGTAATAGTAGCAATAGTAGTGGTAGCAGAAGTTGCAGTTGTAGTGGTAGAAGTAATTATAGCAGCAGTAGTAGTATTTGGGTTAGGAGTAGTTGTCGTAGTAGTAGTAGCAGAGCAGCAACAATAGCAGCGGTAGCAGCAGCAGTAGTCATAGTAGTAGTAGTAGTCATAGTTGTATTAGCAGTATTAGAAGCAACAATAGTAGTAGTAGCAATATTAGCTATTGAAGTAGTTGTAGCAGTAGCAGCAACAGTTGTTGTAGTAGTAGTAGCAGGAGTAGTAGTAGTAGTATTAGTAGTAGTAGTAGCAGTAGAAGTAGAAGTAGAAATGGATGTTGTAGTAGCAATAATAGTAGTAGCAGTAACAGTAGTAGTAGTATTAGTAGTAGCAGTTGCAGCAGCAGTACTAATAGTAGTAGAAAAAGTTATAGCTTAAGTTGTAACAGTAGTAGTAGTAGTAGTAATACTAGCAGTAGCAGTAGCAGTAGTTGTTGTAGTAGTTGCAGTATTAGGAGTAGTAGCACCAATAGTAGTAGCAGTAATAGGAATAATTTTACTAGTTGCAGTAGTAGTAGTACTAGATGTAGTAGCAGTCATAGCAGTATTAGCATAATTAGTAGTCGTAGTAGTTGCAGTAGTTGCTATTGAATCAACATTATTAGTACTAGTAATAACAGTTGCAGTAGTAATATAAGTAGTAATAGTGAAAATAGTAAAAGTAGTAGTCGTACTAGTAGCGGTAGTAGTAGTAGCAAAAGTAGCAGTAGTAGTACTAGTTGTAGTAGTAGTAGTGGCAAAAGTAGCAGCAGTCTAGTAGTGATAGTGGAAACTGCTGTAGCAGTAGTAGTAGAAGTAGTAGAAGTTGTAGTAGAAGTAGCAGTAGTTGTTGTAGTATTAGTAGTACTAGTTGTTGTTGTTGTAGGAGAAGTAGTAGTAGCAATAGTGGTAGTAGTTGTAGTAGTAGCACTAGTAGTAGCAGTAGTTGCAAAAGTAGCAATCGTAGTAGCAGTAGTAGTCCTATTAGTAGAAGTAGAAGTAGTAGTAGCAGTAGTTGTAGTAGTAGTAGTGGTAGTAATAGTATTAATACTAATAGTAGTATCAACATTTGTACAAGCAGTAGAAGTAGTAGTAGCTACCGCAATTATAGCAGCAGTAGTAGTAGTAATAGTAGTAATGTCATAACAGAAGTAGTAAAAGTAGTAGTAGTGGAAGCATTAGTCGTTGTTGGAGTAATAGTAGGAGTAGGTGAAGCAGTACTAGTAGTAGCTATAGTACTAGTTATAGTAGCAGTAGTAGCAGCTCCTATGGTTGCAATCGGAGTAGTAGTAGTAGCAGTAGCTACAGTTGTAGTAGTAGTAGTAGTACCTATAGTTGCAGTAGTAGAAGTAGTAGTAGTAGTCGCAGTAGCATTTTAGCAGTAGTAGCTATAGTAGTAGTAGAAGTACTAGTAGCAATAGTTGGAACAGAAGTGGTTGTAATAGTACTAGTAGTACTAATAGTAGTAGTATTAGTAGTAGTAGTATTAGTTGTAATAGTAGTATTAGTTGAAAAAGTAGGAGTAGTAGTAATCATAGTAGCAATAGTAGTCGGAGTACTAGTACCAGTAGGAGTAGTTGCAGTAGTAGTTATTAGTAGTAGTAGTAGTAGTAGTTGTTGTTGTTGTAGTAGTAGTATTAGTAGTAGTAGCAGCAACAACAACAACAACAACAACAGTAATAGTTGTAGTGGCAGTAGCAGCAGCAATTGTCGCTGTAGCGGTAGTAGTAGTACTACTAGTAGTATTAACAGTTGTCGTAGTAGTAGTAACAGCAGTATTAGTAGCAGTAGTAGGAGTAGTAGCAGTAGCAGTAGTTACAGTAGTAGTAGTACTAGTAGCATTAGTGGCGGAAGTAATAGTAGCTATAGTAGTAGTAGAAGTAGTAGTAGAAGTTGTAGCATCAGTAGCAGCAATAGCAGTAGTAGTAGTCATAGTAATAATAGTAGTAGCATTAGTAGCGGAAGTAGCAATCATAGTAGTGGTAGCAATAGTAGCTATAGTAGCAGTCATAGTAGTAGCAACAACAAGATTAGTAGTAGTAGTAGCTGTTATAGTTCTAGTAGAATAAGTAGTAGTAGTAGTAGTAGTATCAGCAGTGTTAATAGTCGTAGTTGCAATATTAGTAGTAACAGTGGTAGTAGAAGTTATTCTAGTAATATTTGCAGTAGCCATGGCTGTAGCTGTAGTAGTATTAGTAGTGGTAGTAGTGGTAGTAGTAGCACTTTTAGCAATTGCAGTAGTAGTAGCTGTAGCAGTAGTAGTTGTTATAGGAGAAGTTGTAGTAGTAGTTGTTGTTGTTGTAGCAATAGTAGCAATTGTCAGAATAGTAGTCAAAGTAGTAGTAGTAGCAGTAGTAATTCTAGTGGTATCCAAATTTTTGGTAGCAATAGTGGCAGTTGTAGCAGTAGTAGCAGTAGTAGAAGTAGTAGTAGTAGTAGTAGTGGTTGTACTAGTAGTAACTGTCCTGGCAGTCGAAGAAGTGGTAGTAGTAGTAGTAGAAGTAATCGTAGTAGCAGCAGCAATAGTAGTAGCAGCAGCAGTAGTAATAGAAGTAGTAATATAACAAGAAGTAGTAGTAGTAGTAGTAATAATAATAGTAGTAGTAGCAGTAGTAGAATAGCAATTGTAGTATTAGTTAGAGTAGTAGCAGTAGTAGTTGTAGTTGTGGTAGCAGTGGTAATAGTAGTAGGAGAAGTAGTAGTAGTAGCAATAGTAGCAGCAGTAGTGATAGTAGTAGTAGTCATTGCTATAGTAGTGGTAGTAGCAGCAACATTTGTAACAGTTTGAACATCAGCTATAGTAGTAGTACTGGTATTAGTAGTAGCCGTAGCAGTAGTTGCAGCAACAATAGTAGTAGTAGTAGTAGTAGTAGTAGGAGAAGTAGTAGTGATGGTAGTAGTAGCAGCAGCAGCAGTAGCAGTAGTGGTGGTGGTGGTAGTAGCAGTTGTAGCAACAATAACATTAGTAGTAGTAGTAGGAGTCGTAGTATTAGTAGTAGCAGTGGCAGTAGCAATAGTAGCAGTAGTAGCAATAGTAGTAGTAATAGTAGTAGTAGTAGCAGTAACAGTTGCTGTAGTAGTAGTTGCACTAGTAACTATTGTAGTAGTAGTAGTAGTAGTAGTTGTTGGAGTAGCAGTAGTAGCTGTAGTAGTAGTAGCAGTAGTTGTAGTGGTAGTAGTAGCACTGTTAGTAGTAATAGTAGCTGTAGCTATCGCATCTCTTGCAGGCATAATAGCAAAAGTTGTAGTGATAGTAGTGGTAGTGGTATTAGTAGAAGAAGTAGCTCTAGTTTTAGCCATAGTAGTAGTAGCAGTAGTTGCAGTTGTAGAGGTAGTGGTATTATTAGTCATTACAGTAGTAGCAGTAGTTAGCAGTAGTATTTTGGAGTTGGAGAAGTTGTAGTAGTAGTAATAGCAGCAGTAGCAGCAATAGCAGAAATAGTAGTAGTAGTATTAGCAATAGTTGTAGTAGTCGTAGTTGTAGTAATAATAGTAGTTGAAGTAGAAGTAGTAGCAGAAGTTGAAGTAGAAGTGGCAGTAGTTGGAGTAGTAGTAGTAGAAGCAGTAGCAGTAGTTGAAGTATAAGTAGTTGTCGTTGTCATTATAGTAGAAGTAGCAGTAGTAGGATAGGTAGTAGTAGTTGTAGTAGTCCCTATAGCAGCAGCAGTAGTAGTAGAAGTAATAGTGGTCGTAGCAGTAGCAGCCGTACCATCCGTTGTCATAGTAGAAGTAGTGGCGAAAGTCATAGTAGTAGAAGTAGTAGTAGTAGTTGTAGTAATAGCATGAATAGTTGCCGCAAAAGTAGTAGTGGCCATAGCAGTAGTAATTGTAGGAGTAGCAATAGTAGTAGGAGTAACAACAATGGTAGTAGTAGTAGAAGTAGTAGTAGCAGTAGTAGTTGGAGTATCAATAGTGGCTAGAGAGGTTGTAGTAGTAGTAGTAGTAGTAGTTTGAGTATCAGTAGTAGCTAGAGAGGTTGTAGTAGTAGTAGCAATAGGAGTAGCAGTTATAGTTTCAGGAGCTGAAGTAGTAGTGGTTGCAATAGTGGAAGTAGTAGGAGCAGGAGTAGTAGTTGTAGTAGTAGCACAAGAAGTCGAAATACTAGTAGCAATAGTAGTAGTAGTTAGAATGATATTAGTAGATGTAGTAGTAGTAGTAACAGTAGTAGTAGGAGTAGTAGTTGTTATTATAGGAGCAATACTAGTAGTAGTGGGAATAGCAGTTGCAGTAGCAGTAGCTGAAGTAGTGGTAGTCACAGTAGTAGTAGGAGTATTATTAACAAAAATAATAGTTATTGTAGTAGTAGTTGTAGCAGGAGTATTAGTAGTAGTAGTTGCCATAGTAGTAGCAGTAACTGTAGCAATAGTAGTAGTAGTAGAAGTAGAAGCAATAGTAGTTATAGCAGTAGTAGCATTAGTAGCGAATTAGTTGTGGAGTCGTAGTTGTAGTATTAGTATTAGTAGTTAAGCAGTAGTAGTCTCAGTAGCATTTGTTAAAAAGGAGGATACTAGTAGTTGTTGTAGCATTTGCAGAAGTAGTTGTTGGAGTAGTCGTAGTAGCAATAGTAGTAGTAGTAGTAGTATTAGTAGTTGGAGTAGTCGCGGTAGTCGTAGAAGCAATAACAGTAGCCACAGTGGTAGTAGTAGCAACAACAGTAGTAGTAGAAGTAGTAGTAGAAGAAGAAGTAGCAGTAGTAGTAGTGGTAGTAGTAGTGTTAGTAGGAGTAGTTGTAGTAGCAATAGGAGTACTAGTAGTAGCAGCTGTAGTGGTAATAGAAGTAGTAGTAATAGTAGTAGTAGCTATAAAAGTAGTAGTTGTCGTAACAATAGGAGTAGTTGTAGTAGTAATAGTAGGAGTAGTTGTAGTTGTAGTAGTAGTAGTAGTAGTAGTGGTAGTATTAATAGTAGTAATAGTTGTAGTTGTTGATGTAGTAGCTATGCTTGTAGTAGTAGTTGTAGTAGTAGTGTTGTAGTAGTAGCTGTATTAGTAGTAGTAGAAGTAGTATCAGTAGCAGTAGCAATAGTTGTAGTAGTAGTACTAGTTGCAGGAGTAGTAGTAGTCATAGTAATAACAGTAGTAGGAGTAGTACTAGTTGTTGTCGTTGTATGAGTAGTAGTTGTACTAGAAGCAGAAGTAGTAGTAGTAGTAGTAATAGTAATAGTAGTGCTTGTAGTAGTAGCAAAAGTAGCAGTACAGTAGTCGTCGTAGCAGTACGAGTAATATGAGTTGTAGTTGTAGTAGTAATACTAGTAGCTGAAGTAATTATGGGTGTTGTTTTAGGAGTAGGAGAAAACATAGTAGCAGTTGTTGTAGTAGCAGCAGCAATAGTGGTAGAAGTAGGAGAAGAGAAGTAGTGGTAGTACAAGTTGTAGTAGCAGTTGTAGTAGTAGTAGTAGAAGTAGTAGAAGTAATAGTAGTAGGAGCAATAGTAGTAGTAGTAGTTCTAGTAGAAATAGTAGTAGTAGTACTAGTAGTAGTAGTAGTAGTTGTTGTTGTTGTAGTAGTAGTAGAAGTAGTTGTAGCAGTAGTGTAGTTGTTGTTCGAGTAGTAGTAGTGGTAGTAGAGGTAGTAGTAGTAGTACTAGTTGTCGTAGTAGTAGTAGTAGTAGTAGTCATTATAGTAGTAGTAGAACGTGTAGTAGTAGTAGTAGTTGTTGTAGTTGTAGTAGTGGAAGAAGTAGCAGTAGTAGAAGTTGTAGCAGCAACAGCAGTAGTGGTAGTTGTTGTTGTAGTAGGAGTAGTAGCGGCAGTAGTAGTACTAGTAGCAGTAGCAGTCGCCGAAGTAGTAGGAGTAGTAGTAGTAGTAGTAGTAATAGTAGTAATAGTAGTAGTAGCTGTTGTTGTTGTAGTAGTAGTTGTAGTAGTAGTAGTAGTAATAGTAGTAATAGTAGTAGTGGTAGTGGCAGTAGCAATAATAGTGGTAGTTGTGGTAGGAGTAGTAATAGTTGTAGTAGTAGGAGTAGTAGTAGTTATTGTTGTAATGAAGTAGTAGTGGTAGTACTACTAGTAGCAGTGGTTGTAGTAGTGGTAGTAGTTGCAGTAGTAGTAGTAATCATAGTAGTAGTAGTTGCAGGAGGAGGAGGAGTAGTAGTAGTAGTAGTAGTAGCAGTAGTAGTATTAAGTAGTAGTAGTGGTGGTGGTGGTGGTAGTAGTAGTAGTAGTAGGCGTAGTTGTAGTAGTAACAATAGCAGCATAGCAGCAAGGGCAATAGTAGTAGCGGTAGTAGGAGCAGTGATAATGGCAGTAGTAGCAGCAGTCACAACATTGGAAGTTGCAATTGTTGTTTAGTTGATGGGGTAGCAATAGTAATAGTAGGAGTAGCAATGTAGTAGTAGTGGCGGTAGCGACAACAATAATAGTAGTCATAGTAGTGGTTGTTGTCATAGTAGAAGTTACAGTAGCAGTAAAAAAAAAGAGAATTAACTATAGTAGTAGAAGTTGCTGGAGTACTAGTATTAGTAATATTAGTAATAGTAGTAGTGGTAGAAATATAAGTAGAGTAAGAGCAGTAAGAGCAGTAGGAGCAGTAGAAGTGGCAGTAGTAGCAGTAGCACTAGCAGGCATTTTATTAGTAGTAGTTGCAATAGTAGTAGTAGTAGAAGTAATAGCTGTGTTTGTTGTTGTAGTAGTAGTAGTACTAGCAGTAGCATTGGTAGTAGCAATAGCGGTAGTAGTAGTTGTACTAGCAGCAATAGTAGTAGTAGCGATATTTGTAGTAGTAGTAGGAGCAATAGTTGTAGCAGTCGAAGTAGTTTCGGTCACAGTAGTAGTAGTTGTTGCAGCAGTGCAGCAGTAGCACTAGAAGCAGTAGTAGTAGTAGCTCAAGTAGAGCACTAGCAGTTGTTGTAGTAGAAGTAGTTGCAGTTATAGTAATAGTAGTTGTAGTAGTAATGGTAGTAGGACTAGTAGTAGTAGTAGAAGCTACAGTAGTAGTTATTGTAGTAGTTGTGGAAGTACTTGTAGTAGTAGAAGCAGGAGGAGGAGTAGTAGTAGGAGTAATAATAGTTGTAGCAATAGTAGTAGAAGCAGTGGTAGTAGTCGTAGGAGGAGGGGGAGTAGCAGTAGTACTAGAAGTTGTTGTAGTAGTAGTAGTCATTGTAATAGTAGTAGTAGTAGTAATAGGAGTAGTAGTAGCAACAACGATAGTAGTAGTAGCAGTTGTAGTAGTAGCAGCAGCAGCAGCAAGAGTAGTAGTAGTAGTGGTAGTAGTAGTAGTAGTAGTAGTATAGCAGTGGTGGTAGTAGTAGGAGTAGTAGTAGCATTAGCAGTAGTACTAGCAGTAATTGTAGCAGCACGAATAGTAGTAGTAATAGCAGCAGAAGTTATAGTTGCAGTAGTAGTATTAGTAATAGTAGTACTAGTAGTAGTAGTAGGAGCAGCAACAGTTGTAGTAGTACCAATAGTAGTAGTAGAAGTAGTAGCAGCAGTAGCTATAGTAGGAGTAGCAGTAGTATTAGTTTTTGTTGAAGTAGTAGTAGTTGTAGTAGTAGCAGCAGCAGGAGTAGTAGCAGCAGCAGGAGTAGTTGTAGTAGGAGGAGTTGTAGCAGCGGTAGTAGCAATAGTAGTGGTAGTAGCAGCAACAGTTGTAGTAGCTATAGTAGTAGTAGTAGTAGTAGTAGTAG